>ML309148.1:3520-44235 GCA_005239505.1 Nicotiana paniculata | reverse complement strand
AAAAAAAAAAAAAAAAAAAAAACATAGGAAATCAGTGAACATTAGGGCTTATGCAAAACTACTATATTTAATTAGTTGAATCATACCAAAATAGTGACATAAATCTAAACTAAATGTATAAAAACAAAACAGAAAAACAGCAAAACATAAAAAAAAAGAAAAAACACAAGGAATCTTTAAATATAGAAAAAGAGGTGGAAGTACCCGTTCGAGGGGTTTGGACGAACTCCGGCTTAGTAGCCGGAGTTAAGCCGGACTAACGGTGACTTTCAAAAGTAACCTTTTACTCACATGAATCGACGGCTCTCGTCAAAAGCCATCGACTCATGTGAGTTTGAGTCACAGAGTCACCTGGATTCGCCATTAACAAGCCTTAAAGTTTCGACCGTTTCTTAGATATGGATTTGACGGAATTCGAGTGGGTTTTTAGGGAAGCTGGTGGTGGGATAGGGTTAAGGGGAAGGATAAGACTATAGGGTGAAGATTTGGGGTTGACTGGAGGGGGTCCGGTGGCCGGACGGCGGAGGAACTCTAGGGCGGCTAGGGTTTTTTTTTTTTTTTAGAGAGAGGAAAGAGAGGGAGCCGGGTGGAAGGAGGGGTTTAGGATTTTTGAAATGAGGGGGGTGGGGTGCGATTTTGGACATATATATAGTTCAGGGGTGTGGGGTTCGGAACCGTTGGATCAAGATGATCCAACGACTGGGGTTTAATGGGTGAAAACGGCGTCGTTTGGTTTTTATGGGGGGGCAGGCCGGGTTAAAGGTTTGGGCTGGGTTGTTTGGGTATTAGGAAAGAAGGTTTGGGCCTGGGCAGCTCTGGCCCAGGTCTGATTTTAATTCCGTTCTTATTTACCTAAAATCAATTAATTAAATCCAATTCTAATTTAAACTAAGGAATGTAGTAATTAACTTAATCCTTATTTATTTATAGATTAATCAAGAATGACACGACCAATTCTATATTCCTAATTCAAATCGTGTTTTATCGAATAAAAGGTGATAAATTTCCGTAGTAATTAACTATTAAAGGCTACATTACGTCAGATATTCGTCATTTGTCTGTCGTTTAAATAATTATAAGCAATAATTTCATGATGCAGAATTTCGATGATTTTTGAAAGATGAATTTCAGATAATTCACAATTAATTATTGAAGAATCAATCAATATTCATAAAAATCAATTGATTTATTGGGATTTTTATAGGACGATACGGCGAGTAAAAATCACATGCTCACAATTAGTCAAGCCAAAAGACATCACCAGAAATTCATAGCGCCCATACCTAATCCGAAAAGCTGTCTTAGGGACATCGGATACCCTAATATTCAACTGATGGTAGCCCAATCTCAAATCGATCTTTGAAAACACCTTGTCACCCTAAAGCTAATCAAACAAATCATCAACCCTCGGCAACGGATACTTGTTCTTGAAGTGACTTTGTTCAACTGGCAGTAATCTATACACATCCTCATCGATCCATCCTTCTTCTTCACGAACAAAATCGGTGCACCCCAGGGCGAGACACTAGGTGTAATGAAGCCCTTATCAAGAAAATCTTGCAGTTGTTCCTTTAATTCTTTCAACTCTGGTGGGGCCATCCGGTATGGAGGAAAAGAAATGGGCTGATTGTCCGGAGCCACATCGATGCAAAAATCAATATCCCTATCGGGTGGCATCCCCGGGAAGTCTGCAGGAGACACCTCAGAAAACTCGCGAACGAAAGGCACCGAGTCTATAGGTGAAACCTCAACACTAGAATCACGAACATGAGCAAGATAGGCCAAACACCCTTTCTCAACCATACGCCAAGCTTTCATTTAAGAAATAACCTTGTTGGAGGAATGACCAGCACTCCTTTTCCACTCTAATTGAGGCAATCCTGGCAAGGCTAATGTCATTGTCTGGCGTGACAGTCCAAAATGGTGTAATAAGGTGACAGCCAATCCATGCCAAATATGACATCAAAATAAACCATGTCAAGGAGAAAAAGGTCTACCCTGGTCTCAAGACTCCCAATAACGACCACACACGAGTGATATACACGATCTACAATAATAGCATCCCCCACAAGCATGGACACATATACAGGGACGCTCAAGGAATCACGAGGCACAACCAAATATGAAGCAAAGTAAGATGACACATAAGAGCAAGTAGACCCCGGATCAAACAGAATTGAAGCATCTCTATTGCAAACTGAAATGGTACCTGCGATAACATCATCGGAGGACTCCGCCTCAGGTCTGGCCGTAAATGCATACAATAGGGGCTGGGACCCACCGTCCTAAACCATGTCTCTAGGACGACCTCTGACAGGCAGACCTCCACCTCTAGCGGGCTGGCCTCCACCTCTAACAATATGGCCCCTACCTCTGGCTACCTGACCCCTACCCCTAGTTGGCTAGGCAGGTGGTGCGGCAGCTGGTGCTGGAACTATAGCACGAGAACCCTGATACTGAGGACTACCCGACGACGCGTGAGGGTAATATGCAATGTGCCTCGGGCCACCACAAGTATAACAAGACTTCGGCCGCTGGCCGGCAAACTGACCTTGTATAACCACCTTGAGAACTCTGAAGAGGAGGTGCACTAATAGGAGCTGGCTGATCAGAATAAGGGAGGTAAGAGCCACGACCACCTGGGACACCATGGGATGTCTGAAGTGCTGAATAGAATGGCCTGGAAGAATGGACTCTGCTAAAAGTAACCCCGCCTCCAGATGAGGCGCCGCTAAATCCACTGGAATGGCGAGGTCTCTTGTCTGACCCCCTGACCTCCCAATCCAAGAATTACCTCAACTCGTCGGGCCATATTGGTCGCATCCTGGAAAGATATCTCGCTCCCTGTACCCTTAGCCATCTACAATTGGATAGGTTGGGCAAGACCCTCAATAAATCTCCTAACCCTCTCCCTCTCTGTAGGTAGCAAAAGAGTAGCATGACGAGCCAAATCCATGAAACGAGTCTCATATTGCGTAACAGTCATGCTTCCCTGCTGGAGACGCTCAAACTGACGGCGCTCCTCTCTAGCAGTAATAGGTAGAAACTTCTCCAATAAGAGGTGTGAAAACTGATCCCAAGTAAGAGAAGGTGACCCAATTGGTCTAGCCAATAGATAATCCTTCCACCATTTCTTGGCAAAAACCAGTCATCTAGAAAGCAGCAAAGTCGAACCCATTGGTCTTCAAGATACCCATGTTCCAAAGAACCTCATAACAGCTATCAAGGTATTCCTGGGGGTCCTCTGAAGTGGCACCACTGAAATGAACAGGGAAAATCTTGACAAACCTATCCAATCTCCACAAAGCATCGGAGGACATAGTTGTCCCATCAACGAGCGGTGCTGCAGTAACTGGCTGAACTACACCAACTGGATGTGCTGCTGGGGTCTGAAGCTGACGAGTAATCTGCTCCGGGGTGTGGGTAGCAGGAGTCTGGACTCCTCCTCCAGCCTAAGATACGGTTGTTGCCACGGGGAATGCGCCAGACTGGGCTACACTCTCCATAAGGCCCACTAGTCGGACAAAGGCATCTTGAAGCACCGAGGTAGCAATAAACCCCTCTGGGACCTGAGTTGGTCCCGCCGAAACGGTCTGAGTTGGAGCCTTTCCACCGACCTCTATCTGAGGCTCCGCAACTAGAGTTGCTGCTTGAGCACTGGGTTGTGTCCTGCCCCTGCCTCGGCCTCTGGAATGGCCTCGGCCTCTGTTCCTTGGAGGAGCTACTGCTACTGGAGTGTCCGGTTGTTGGTCAGCGGAAGATGAGGTACGTGTTCTCGCCATCTGCGAGAGAATAAGAATAGAAGAGTTCAATCACTATTGGGATAACAAGAATTACACGACAGAGTTGAATAAAAGTGAACTTGTTCCTAATTTTATAGCCTCTGGGGGATAAGTACAGACGTCCGTGAATTGTGAGATGTAGGCAACCTAGTGCACTGATACCAACTTGTCACGACTCGATTTCCCACCGTCGGGATCGTGATGGCGCCTAACGCTATACTTGCTAGGCAAGCCAAAATTAGAGGGTTACGACATTAAAACAACTAAAATATATACAAAGTTTTACTACCATTCAATATATAATACCAAAATAACAAATGAAATAGTATACGATACTGCGAAAATAATATTAATCTCTAGCTACCCAGGGTTTGGAGTCACAATTCACGAACTTACTAAGAAATATTTGGCTGAACGAAATATGTATCTGTTTTGAACTAAATAAAACAGCAACTGAATAATAAGGAAGAGACTCCAGGAGTCTGCGGACGTCGGCAAATATACCTCGTGTCTCTGTGCGAATAGTCTTCTACAACTCGAACTCAGATCGGACCTAAACCCGGATCTGCACAGAAAGTGCAGAGTATAGTATCAGTACAACCGACCCCATGTACTGGTAAGTGTCGAGCCTAACATCGACGAAGTAGTGACGAGGCTAGGACATGACACCACATAAAAACCTGGACATATATAATCATGTTATTAGAAATAACAACAAATAAAGAATTAAAACATCAATTAATAGGAAGGGGACATACAGTGGGGAATTTCAGCATAAGGAGTGAGAAAAACGAGATGGCAGAAATAAACAGTGATTAACAAACAAACAAATTAAGCAACTAAAATAGAAAGGAAATCTGTACGGCATCACCCTTCGTGCTTTTACTCTCAACCTTACCAAAAAATAAATAGGAATGCACGGCATCACCCTTCGTGCTTTTACTCTCATCCTCACCAGATTATAAATAAGAATGCACGGCATCACCCTTCGTGATTTTACACTCAACCTCACAATATAAATAAATTATGCACGGCATCATCCTCTGTGCTTTACACTCTTCCTCACAATATAAATAAATCGTGCACGGCATCACCCTTCGTGCTTTACACTCTTCCTCACCATATAAATAAATTATGCATGCCATCACCCTTAGTGATTTACACTCTTCCTCGCCATATAAATAAATTATGAACAGCATCACCCTTCGTGCTTTACACTCTTCCTCACCAATCACAGATAAAGAGAAATCTTCACAAGAAATCAGTATTTCATCATAATTACCTTCACAATTTAACGTCTCAACCTCGAATCAATGTTCACAATGTTATCCTTTCCAGTGGAACCGGATACAGTTCTCCCAACAGTTCAATAGCAACAATAAGCATGCATAATAGACTTTAAATCTACAAGAATAACAAGAATGGACTTTCACTCGCATGTTATGACTCGACTGCAACGTATAGGTACTCGTCACCTCACATATACATCGCTTTCAGCAACAAAACACGTAGCAAGTAATCACACAATACCTATTCCCTCAATCTAAGGTTAGGCACGACACTTACCTCAATTTCGCAGGCCACTCACTGCTCAAGTACAGCTTTTCTTTTAGAATTCACCTCCACCCACTCGTATCTAATCATAATTAGTTTAATATCATTAATTATTACTAAAGGAATTAACTTTAATGCATAATCATGGTTTTCCTAAGTTTTTCAAAAAAAAAAGTTAAAAACCGACCCCGGGCCTGCTTGGTCCAAACTCGGTGTTCGGACCACAATCCGTTTACCCGTTCATCCCCGACCCGAATATGCGGTTAGTCTCGAAATCTGACCTCAATTCGAGGTCTAAATTCTAATTATGCAAATTCCCTAATTCTACCCAAACTTCAAATTTCTACCATGAAAACCCTAGATTTTTAGTTGTAAATTGATGAAAAACCATGGGTAATTGGAAGAAAGTAGTTAATGAACACTTACCTATGATTTTGGAAGAAAAAGCCATGAGAAAATCACCCTACTTCTTCCACCATTTTGAAATAGGAAGAAAAGGGCTGGAGTTCTAATTAACATGAACTCACTGCCCGATCCTCGCACCTGCGGTGCTTGGGCCGCATCTGGGCGTCCGCAAGAGCGGACAGGAGGTCCGCTTATGCGGAATGGGGACTAGGCCAGTGAGGCTGCACCTGCGGACAATGTTCCGTTTCTGCGGTCCCGCTTCTGCGAAGGAAGTCCACATCTGCGGAAAATAGGAAGGTGGCCTGCGCCGCATCTGCGGGCTGTCACTCGCACCTACGAGCTCGCACCTGCGGCTCAAGGATCGCAGGTGCGGGCACACCAGAACTAGTGCATCAGCAGCCCTTGTTGAGAGTTAACTCAACTCGCGCATCGCCCGGATGGTTCCCGAGCCCTCGGGGCTCCAAACCAAACATGCACACAAGTCCAAAAACATCCTACTAACTTGCTCGTGCGATCAAATCACCAAAATAACACCTAAAACTACGGATTTAGCATCAAAACTCATGAATTTCTCAAGAACACTTCAAAATTACTATCTTCTCAACTGGACGTCCGAATCATGTCAAATAAACTCTGATTTCCACCAAATTTCATAGACATGACATATGTGTTATAATAGACATGTATCGGGCTCCGGAACCAAAAGACGGACCCGGTACCAACGAGTTCAAACATTAATCAATTTCTTTTATTCCTTTAAAATTTCGTTTAACAATTTTCATCAAAAAATCATTTCTCGAGCTAGGGACCTCGGAATTCTATTTCGGGCATACGTCCAAGTCCCATATTTTACTATGTACCTCCCGGAACCGTCGAAATACGGGTCCGGGTCTGTTTACTCCAAATATTGACCAAAGTCAATTAAAATCAATTTTAAACTCTCAAAAATTATTATTTCATATATTTTCACATAAAGGCTTTACGGATTCACGTCCGGACTGTACACGCAAATCGATATGAATAAAAATAATATTTCTAAGACTAACGAGCTCGAAATGGAGTCTTAAATCATAGGATGACTCTTTGGGTCATCACAAATCTACAATATATGCGATTTGCAGCACTAACTGAAACTTATGAATACCTGCACACACAATAAAGATACACGTAAAAATCTTAAACAAAAAAAAAAAAAAAAACTAAAGAATCTTAAACATAAAAAAACCACACAATAAAGGATCCTATCCTAAAGAAAGAGAGACTCCTAATAAACCTAAATATACCGCACCAATCTATTCCGCAGTTTAAAACAAAGGACTCCTAAACCTAAATACAAGTTACATAAAAAGTCGACACTTCTTGGTTTTTCCCAAAAATAAAAATTTAGTACTAATTACAATTACAATTATATCCAACTTAAAAACCACCTACTAAGATTAAAAAAGGCGAATAACATTTCGGTAGGGACTTTGTGCTTTTAATATGGTATATAGATAGATATAGATAAAAATTTGGGGTAATTTTTAAAAATTTTAATAGTGATATTTTGGCCAAAACTAGCTATTGAGTTGGTTTGGAATTTAGGATTTGGGATTTGAAATTTTGCCAAAATATAAGCAAAATCTATGGCCAAACATCTGTTTATCAGATAAAACCTAAATTTATTTTGATAAATCTATGGCCAAATGGGTCCTAATTTGTTTAAAACTGCCAAATATGTATTCAATAGACATATTTTCGACTATATCATCATGTGTTCAATACGTCAAACACCTAAGGTGTCTAAATGAAAATTTTGAAGCTGATCTCTATATATTCAGCCTAAGATAACTCGCAGACACTGAAGCAAGCAGTGTATTCCCGTTCCTTATTTTTTTAACAAAAAAACTGATGATAGGTATGAGAACGTTCTCCTAAGTTACGTTGTTTTATTGCTCCTTCATGTTTCTTGCCTGATTAGGCGAAAAGGAAAACATACCTACTCCACTGATAATCTCTTCTTGAATACTTTTGAATTCTTGGAGTTAGAAACTGATAAACAAATCCTTTATATATTCCAGTCTGAAAAAAAAGGAAGACGTGTGAAATAGATACACGAATGAGTCAGGTAATAAGTAAAAAAGAAATAATGTGTTTTAATACGGAAGAAAGTTTCAGAATACACTCTCCACTTTTTCTTAAAAGGAAAATAGAGTGGTCGGCAATAAACTTTCACTTTAAGTAAAGTTTTAGATATTTGAGAATAACTATTACTTCGAGAAGCTATACAATAAAGCAACTAATTTATATTTTTGGTACAAAAGAATACTTATGCGAAACCAAAACTAAATGTTATTTTTGTTCTTCCCAGAATTTCTCGAAAGATTCAGCATGTGAAATGTTGACATATAAAACGTGTTTGTCTCTAAATGAAGAAATTTGAATAATTTATTAAATGTTTTTCATCACGCTATATATGCACAAAGCATAACAGTTTTCATATAGATTGAGAGCTCATTTGGTCAACTTGCCAAATACTGTTTATTTTAAAAAGTAATTTTTTTCGAAGTATTTAAGTAATTTTTGTAATATTTGATAAACAAATTGTGTTTGACCAATCTTCTAAAAGGTGCTTTTGAGTGCAAATTACTAAAAAGGATAGTACCAAGATCTTACAATTATTTTAAAGATAAATAACTTAAACATTTATCGTAAGAGATTTTTATAATTTTTATTTTATTTAATTAAAATATAAAACATAAAGCAAAACATACATATTAAAGATTTAAATTAATATAACATATATATTTATATCAAAGCATATAATATTATCTAGTATAATTACTTGTTGCCATCATTCGATATGAATTAGAAGTCTATTCGACATGTTACTATACATTGATAATCCACCATGAAATAATAAGCAAAATCACTCACACGTAATAATATTTCTCAACAATTACATCTCTAATTTTATCACACAACCCCTCCATATTTGTAAAAGACTTGTCTTGCATTTATAAAGGAATACCAGAAGGCTCCTCTCCTTCCTCAATCTCTGCAGTATGTCTTCATTAGCATAATAGTTGAATTCCTTATCAATAGAAGAATGTCGTTGGACGAAATTATGTATAGTCATAATAGTTGTAACAAGATGATTCAGAGTATCAAAAATGAAATATGGCATTGAGCGTAAAATAGAGATAATTTTAAATATATAAAATTACTGCGTTCGTTAAAAAAAAAAAAGTTAAGTATGCTTAAATTCAAATTCAAAAAGAGTAACTAATTATTAACAATACATAATTTAATTTTTTTAATATTTAAATTAAAAAGAAACTAATTATTACTTAACATAATTAACTTTTTCCTAAATTGCCAAGTGACCTATTGTGCGACTAACACTTGGCATGATGTGGAGGTTTTTTCTTCTTTTTTAAAAATATATTTATTACCTATTTGTATGTAATTTTCACAAATTGTATTTAGTAATTTTTTTAAAGATTCCAGAAATAATAGCCTATAACAGAGGAAATTATAAATGTTTATTTGTAGGAAGAGAATTGATAATTCAAAGAAGGATATAAATAATTTGCTTTAGTGTGAAAAAAAAGAAGATAATTTGGAACGTTACAAGACATTACACAGAAAAAATCAAAAACGAGAAAAGTCAAAAAAGAATTTGGAAAGTTACATATATTCATATATGAGATATCTCTAATTTTAAAGTAATGTAGATTCTAGAAACAAGAAAGAAAAAAAACTTAAATTAGTAAGGGATAATTTGGAAGATAGAAATTTATGATGAGGATAGTTTTGTCTTGAATAAATTAATTTTCTACTTTTTGAAAAAAGTTAGAATTTTCTGTTACTTCCCAAAAACAGAAAAACTATTTTTGCTGCTGGCTAAAAGTATTTCTCCATCTTAGCCAAATAGCTTAAATTTTTTTTAAATACTTCTTTTTGGAGGAGGTGGGGGAGAGGGGGAATATATTTAACCTTCTCGAAGTTTGGCCATACATGCTCTGAATTATGGAAGTTAACTGTCAATTCGATGCGACAAACATTTGGATAGAAGAACTACAGCATTTTGCCATGAAAAAAGAGCCTTCTTGGACATACAAAAAATTTTCAAATAATGTTTGGTTATCCCATCTTTACCAAATTTTCTAATTTCACTTGAAAATAGAAATTTACTAGTTTTAAATTTTATAACTTTACCTTATATTTTTAAAATTTATAAAATAACCTCATAAATTATTAACTTACAACTACCCACAGAAACACAAAACGCGCATGTCTTCTTTCTCACCAAAGTCTGGATTGTGATTGCTTGTGGTGTGTTGCATAATTTTTTACGTGAACATCAAAGCAGTGATGAAATATTTACTCTCACGACCCGTATTACCCTCTGAAAGGTATCGTGACGGCACCTAATCTCTACGACTAGGTAAACCTAAAATTTGCGAAAAAATAATAGAATCAATAAAATAAAGACAGAAAAGAACTGAAGTAGATATAACATAGCTGCTCAGAATGTACACTTTTACTTCTCAAAACCCGGAATGTCACGATAATCACAAGTTATGTACCAAATGTAGCTCTATACAATGAAATAATGGAAAATACATAAGTCCTTTATGCCTATACTAGAGTAGAAGGGGACTCGTGGGATTCTGCGGACGCGGCAGAATTACCTCGCGGTCTCCTGGCAGCTGCTAGAACGACTCCTAGCCACAATACCGGGTGCTGGTACCTGAAACTGGACATGAGAAAATCATGCGCAGGAAAAGGCGTGAGTACTCCACATTCGATACTTCGTAAGTGTCAAGCCTAACCCCAGTCAAGTAGTGATGAGGTCAGGTTGAGGCTCTACTGAGTTTTTTTAAAACAAGTCAATATAAATATAAAACAGTGAAACATAGATGAGTAATGATAAACATGATTAATGGAAACTGGAGAATTTATAACAAACAGAGAGCCCTCGGCTCAATACAACACATATCTCAACAGTAAATGTGCAATGCAGTACAAGGGGAAAGCTCCCGGATCTCAGTCCGTAGTCTCAATTTAAATATGCTATGCAGTACAGGAGGAAAGCTCCCAGATCTCTGTCTGTAGTCTCAATTTAAATATACATTTCAGTACAGGGAGAAAGCTCCCGGATCTCGGTCTGTAGTCCCAATTTAAATATGAAATGAAGTACAGGGGGAAAGCTCCCGGATCTCGGTCCGTAGTCCTAATTTAAATATGCAAGCAGAAGTATGTCGGATACGGCTTAATTAAACAGTCCAGGAAAATAACAGGCAAGAATAGAGTAAATCTACCTAAGCATGGTGCAACTAGTAAATAAGAGGAAATCAAGTAAGGACGGGTAGGCATGCTTACTCTTAAGCTAACTACTCATTTAAGACGGGAACAGTAATATAGAAATGAAAATGAGTAATTTCATGGAAGTAAAAATAGGATTTTAGCAACCATGACCCGTGTATGCACTCGTCACCTCACGTACACGGTGTTCACGTAACAAAATCAGTATAAAAATGCCTAAGGGGAAGTCCCCGACACAGAATTAGGCAAGTCATTTACCTTGAGTGCGCTAATCAACACAATACCATACTCTTGTCACGAGTATCCAACTCCGGATGGCCCAAATCTAGTCAATTTGATTGCATAGTATAAATATCATTTCAAAAAAACAAAATAGCTAATAATTTCTAAGCTAATACGCGAAATTAGGAAATTCGCCCAAAAAGTCCCTCAGGCCCACGTCTCGGAATCGGGTAAAATTTATATTTATCGGACACCCATTCATTCACGAGTCTAACCATATAAGAATCTCTCAAATCGGAGGTCAAACACCCAATCAAAACTCAATAATTCGGTCTATGAAGTTTATTCCATTTTCTACCCATAATTTTCGAAATTAAAGGTTGGATTTAAGATTGGAATCATGGAATTTGATGTATAATGGATAGAAATTACTTACCAAGTTATCCAGGTGCAAAAGTCTCCAAGAATCGTCCCTCATGAGCTCCCCAATTCAAAAATGGTGAAAAATAGGCTTTAACCCTCGATATTGGGTCTCAAAGAATCTGCCCAGTTATTGACCTATGCGTTCACGGAAGGTCAATCGCGAACGCGATGAGTAAATAACACGCGTCCAGAAAATGGTCTATGCGAACGCGAATGGGGGAGTGCGATCGCGAACCTCAGGTTCCTTAACCCACTGCGAACGCATTACAAGGCCTGCGAACACGAAGGGAAATTACCCAACCCCTGGGACCCCGGCTCAAAGCTATGCGAATGCACTCTGCTAACCACGAACGCGAAGCACTAAAAACCCATGAAGCCTATTATGCCTATGTGTTCGCGGCTACACCCACGCGAACGCACAAGAGAAAACCAGAACAGCAAAATCTGATGCATTCTTAAATCCAAATCTAACCCGTTGAGCATCCGAAATACACCCGAGGCCCCCGGGACTTCGACCAAAACTGCCAACCAACTCTAATACCCCATTCAAACTTGGTCGAGCCTTAAAAGACATCTCATAAAATCAAAATAATCAAATATCCATAGATTCAAGCCTAAGAACTTACGAAATTTCTAGAATTCACGTCTGTAGCCGAAACACGTCTAAACTCGTCCGAATGACCTCAAATTTTGCACACATGTCATAAATGACATTACGGACCTGTTGTCGCTTTCAGAATTCCATTCCGAGTTCGATATCAAAATTTCACCTATCGGCCGAAATCGCCGAAATTCTAACTTTCGCCAATTCAAGCCTAAATCCACAACCGACCTCGAAAACACATTTCGAACACGCTCCTAACCCCGGAATAACCCAAAGGAGCTAACGGAGTCGAAGGAATTCCATTCCGGATCTGTCTTCACACATCTCTAGCTACGGTCAGATTTCTAAGGCTAAATTCCACATTTATGGACTATGTGTCCAAAATCACCCCGGATTTCATCACTCAACTCTCCGACAAGTTCCAATAACATAAATAGACATGGGAGAAGCGGTTATTAGGAGATCGGGGCGCTAACTCTCAAAACGACCGACCGGGTCGTACATCCTCCCCCTCCTAAGAAAATCGTTTGTCCTCGTACGAGCATAGAAACATACCTGAAGCTGTGAAAAGATGAGGGTACTGACTCTGCATATCCTGCTCGGTCTCCCAAGTCGCCTCCTTGACTGGCTGACCCCTCCACTGAACCTTTACTGACGCAATATCCTTTGACCTGAGCTTCCTGACCTGCCTATCCAATATAGTTACTCGCTCCTCAACATATGACAGATCCTTGTCCAACTGGACTAAACTGAAATCCAAAACATGAATCGGGTTACCGTGATACTTCCAGTGCATGGAGACGTGGAACACTGGATGAACCCCTGCTAGGCTGGGGGGCAGGTCTAGCTCATAAGTAACCTCCCTAACATGTCACAACACCTCAAAAGGGCCAATAAATCTCGGACTCAGCTTGCCTTTCTTCCCGAACCTCATGACGCCCTTCATAGGCGATACCCGAATATAAACTTGATTACCATCCATAAATGCCAAGTCACGAACCTTCCGGTCCGCATTGCTCTTCTGCCTGGACTGAGCTGTGCGAAGTCTCTCCTGAATTAACTTCACCTTGTCCAGGGCATCCTGAACCAAGTCTGTACCCAACAATCAGGACTCACCCGGCTCAAACCATCCCACGGGAGACCTGCGCCGCCTACCATACAAAGCCTCATACGACTCCATCTGAATGTTGGACTGGTAGCTGTTGTTATAAGAAAACTCTGCAAGAGGCAAGTATCGATCCCATGACCCTCTAAAATCTATCACACATGCACAGAGCATATCCTCGAGAATTTGAATCGTGCGCTCGGACTGCCCGTCTGTCTGAGGGTGAAAAGATGTGCTCAACTCAACCCTGGTGCCTAACTCTTGCTGAACAGCTCTCCAGAACCGTGAAATGAACTGTGTACCTCTGTATGAAATGATAGATACTGGAATACCGTGGAGGCGAACAATCTCTCTGATATAAATCTCAGCCAACCTCTCCGATGAATATGTAGTCAGTACTGGAATGAAATAGGCTGATTTGATCAGCCGATCCACAATCACCCATATAACATCATCCTTCCTCAAAGTCCGAGGAAGTCCAACCACAAAGTCCATGGTGATCCGCTCCCACTTCTACTCTGGAAGCTCAATCTGCTGAAGTAACCCTCCCGGTCTCTGATGCTCACATTTGGCTTGCTGACAGTTGAGACACTTGGCTACAAACTCCGATATAGCCTTCTTCATCCTTCGCCACCAATAGTGTTGTCTCAGATCCTGGTACATCTTCGCGGTAGCCGGATGGATGGAATACCGCGAACTATGGGCCTCCTCAAGAATCAACTCCCGAAGCCCATCCACATTGGGCACACAGATCCGACCATGCATCCTCATCACACCATCATCTCCTATAGTCGCATCCCTGGCATCACCCCGCCGGACTCTATCCTGAAGAACCAAAAAGTGGGGATCATCATATTGGCGCGCTCTGATACGGTCATAAAGGGAAGATCGAGCAACCACACAAGCTAATACCCGACAAGGCTCAGAAAGATCCAATCTCACGAATTGACTGGCTAAGGACTGAAAATCTAAGACTAGAGGCCTCTCAGCTGCATGAAGGTATGCCAAACTCCCCAAACTCTCCGCCCGGTGACTCAAGACGTCGGCCACCACATTGGCCTTCCCTGGGTGGTATAATATAGTGATGTCATAGTACTTTAGCAACTCCAACCACCTACGCTGGTGAAAATTTAGATCCTTCTGCCTGAATATGTGCTGCAAACTCTCGTGATCCATGAATATCTCACAGGGAACACCAAATAAATAATGACACCATATCTTTAGGGCGTGAACAATCGTTTCCAACTCGAGATCATGAACAGGGTAGTTTTTCTCATGAACCTTCAACTGTCTGGACACGTAGGCAATCACCCTACCGTCATGCATAAACACCGCTCTCATGCCAACCCTCGAAGCATCATAATAGACTGTATAGGACCCGAAACCGGTAGGCAAAACCAACACAAGAGCTGTAGTCAGGGCTGTCTTAAGCTTCTGAAAGCTCTCCTCACACTCCTCAGTCCATATAAAAGGTGCACCCTTATGGGTCAGTCTGGTCATAGACACTGAAATGGATGAAAATCCCTCCACAAAACGGCGATAATACCCAGCCAAACCGAGGAAACTATGGATTTCAATAGCTGAGGACGGTCTGGGCCAACTCTGTACCACCTCCACCTTCTTCGGATCTACCTTGATCCCATCCGAAGACACCACATGGCCTAGGAATGCCACAAAATCAACCAAAATTCACACTTAGAAAACTTGGCATACAACTTCTTCTCTCTCAATGTTTGAAGCACGGTCCTCAAGTGCTGCTCATGATCCTCCTGGGACCGAGAATATACCAGAATGTCATCAATGAACACAATGATGAAAGTATCAAGATAAGGTCAAAATATGTTGTGCATCAGATGCATGAAGGTTGCTAGGGCATTGGTCAGTCCAAATGACATAACAAGGAACTCATAGTGGCCATATCTTGTCCTGAAGGCAGTCTTCGGGATATCCGGTTCCCGAATCTTCAACTGATGATAACCCGAACGCAGATCAATCTTGGAGAACACCCTAGCACTCTGTAACTAGTCAAATAAATCATAAATGTGAGGCAATGGATACGTGTTCTTCACTGTCACCTTATTCAGCTGTCGATAGTCAATACACATACGCACGAGCCATCATTTTTATTCACAAATAACACCGGAGCTTCCCAAGGTGATAAACTGGGACTGATGAACCCCTTCTCAAGCAACTCCTGCAACTTCTCCTTCAACTCCTTCAACTCAGGAGGAGCCATGCGATAGGGAGGAATGGAAATGGGCTGAGTGCCCGACAACAAGTCAATGCCGAAATCAATGTCTCTATCGGGCGGCATACCCGGAAGATCAGCTGGAAATACATCAGAATAGTCCCTGACTACTGGAACTGACTCAACTATAGGGGTCTCAAAACTAACATCTCTCACAAAAGCCAAATATGCATCACATCCCTTTTCGACCATCCGCTGAGCCTTAAGAAAAGAAATGACTCGGCGGGGAGTATACTCTAAGGAACCTCTCCACTCTAACCTCGGTAATCCTGGCATAGCCAGCGTCACGATTTTGGCGTGAAAATCAAGAATAGCATAGTAGGGAGACAGCCAGTCCATACCTAATATAACATCGAAATCTACCATACTGAGTAGTAGTAAATCAGCTCTGGTCTCAAAACCACTGATAGCAATCAAACATGACTGATATACACGGTCCACAATAAGAGAATCTCCCACCGGAGTAGAAACATAAACAGGGGAACTCAAAGAATCCCGAGATATCCCCAGATGTGAAGCAAAATAAGAAGACACATATGAATATGTAGATCCTGGGTCAAATAATACCGATGCATTCCTATGACAAACAGGAACAATACATGTGATGACTGAATCTGAAGCAATGGCCTCGGATCATTCTGGAAGATCATAGTACCTGGCCAGGCCTCCCCCTCTAGGGCGACCTCGACCTCCCCGACCTCCACCTCGAGCTGCCTGAGGTGGTGGGGTAGCAGATGGGGTTGGAAGAATAGCTGGAGGACCTGGTGGAAGACGTGGAGCCTGATAAGTCTGAGGTGGTGCACCCTGATAAGTCTGAGGTGGTGCACCTCTCCTCGCTCTGGGAAATGTCTAATCATATGACGAGGGTCACCACACTCAAAGCAAACCCTCGGAGGGTGTGGCATCCGCTGCTGACTCTGATATCGCCTGCTGGACTGGCCAGTGATAGCACTTCGAGCAGGAGGCGCCTGAGATACTGGTGGTGCATAATAAGGCTCATGAGGTCTAGGAGGAGCTGGAATACCACTGGCTGCTGGGAGATCTGAATGAGCGGGGCGACTCATAAAACCCCTACCATAGTGTGCTGCTGGTGCATGGGCTCCTGAAAAATGACCAGTCTCTCGGGACCTCTTGGCCTCTCTTTCCTCCCTGTCCCGGGCTAACATAGTCTCAATCCTCGGGGAAATACCCACGACCTGCTTGTAAGTAATATCGGTCTCCAGTCTCTGGACATGCTGGTCCGAATACTGGGGTGGAGTCCCTCAATAAAGCATCGAACCCTCTCTCTGACAGTGACAACCAAAGCTCGTGCATGGCGAGCCAAATCGCTGAAACGTACTGCATATTCTGACACAGTCATGGCATCCTGGAGTAGCTGCTCAAACTCTGCACGCCAAGCATCCCTGAGCTCTGAGGGACAAACTCAAGTAAGAACATCTCGGAGAACTGAGCCCAAGTAAGTGAAGCTGCCTCGTCCGGGCTACTAAGCTCAAAAGCACGCCACCACTGATAAACTTCTCCCCTCAGCTGGAAAGCATTGAAAGAAACCCCACTCGTCTCCACAATACCCATAGTGCGGAGAATGCGATGACACCCCTCAAGAAAACCCAGAGCATCATCTGAAGCTAGTCCGCTGAACTCAGGTGGGTGGTACTTCTTGTACCTCTCAAGTCGGAGCTGCTCTGCCTCAGGAACAACTATCCTAGTCTCATGTTGGGCTGGAGCTGCTGGGGGCATAGGAATATACTCTGGAACCTGCCCAATATGAACTCTCTGCTCAGGAGTACGGGCTGCGGGAGTCTGTGTCCCTCCCCCAGCCTGGGATGTAGCTAGAGTTATCGGGAGTAGACCCGCCTCAGACAGAGTACTGAAGGCACTCAAGAACTGAGCCAATGTCTCCTGGAGGTCTGGAGTAACAGTAGGGACCTCCTGTGCCCCTTCAACTGTAGCTGCTAGGGGCTCCTCTGCCTATGCTCTAGCCGGTGCTCGGGCTGCATCGCGTGCTCGTCCTCTGCCCTAGCCCCTGCCTCTGGTGGCTTTGACTGGGGGCTCGGGTGCCTGGTCATCAGTACGTATGGTACGGGTACGAACCATCTGCAAGCAAGAGTAGAATAGAGTTTAAGAATTTGGTGACAGTAACTAGCATGATAAGGAATTCCAAAGAATTTGATTGTTCTTAACAGTTACATAGCCTCTCGAAGATAGACACGGACGTCTCCGCACCGATCCGCGAGACTCTAATAAATCGGCTTGTGACTTATGACTCCTATGAACCTAGACGCTCTGATACCAACTTGTCATGACCCGCTTTGCCCTCTGAAAGTTATCGTGATGGCACCTAGTCTCTACGACTAGGTAAGCCTAAAATTTGCGGAGAAATAATAGAATCAATAAAATAAAGAGAGAAAAGAACTCAAGTAGATATAACATAGATGTTCAGCATGTACACTTTCACTTCCCAAAATCCGGAATGTCACGATAGTCACAAGCTCTGTACTAAATGTAGCTCTATACAATGAAATAATGGAAAATACATAAGTCCTCTATGCCTATACTAGAGTAGAAGGGGACTCGTGGGATTCTATGGACGCGGCGGAATTACCTCGCGGTCTCCTGGAAGCTGCTAGAACGACTCCTAGCCACGATACTGGGTGCTGGTACCTGGATCTGTACATGGGGAAAACATGCGCAAGAAAGGGCGTGAGTACTCCACATTCGGTACTTCGTAATTGCCAAGACTAAACCCAGTCAAGTAGTGATGAGGTCAGGTTGAGGCTCTACTGATTTTTTTAAAACAAGTCAATATAAATATAAAACAGTGAAACATAGATGAGTAATGATAAACAGGATTAATGGAAACTGAGAGAATTTATAACAAACAGAGAGCCATCGGCTCAGCACAACATATATCTCAACAGTAAATGTGCAATGCAGTACAAGGGGAAAGCTCCAGGATCTCAATCCGTATTCCCAATTTAAATATGATATGCAGTACAGAGGGAAAGCTCTCGGATCTCTATCCGTAGTCCCAATTTAAATATGCATTTCAGTACAGGAGGAAAGCTCTCGGATCTCGGTCCGTAGTCCCAATTTAAATATGAAATGAAGTACAGGAGGAAAGCTCTTGAATCTCGGTCCGTAGTCCCAATTTAAATATGCAAGTAGAAGTATGTCGGATACGTATTAATTAAACGGTCCAGGAAAACAACAAGCAAGAATAGAGTAAAGCTACCTAAGCATGGTGAAACTAGTAGCAAATAAGAGAAAATCAAGTAAGGACAGGTAGGCATGCTTACTTTTAGGCTAATTACTCAGTTAAGACATGAACAGTAATATAGGAATGAAAATGAGTGATTTCATGGAAGTAAAAATAGGATTTTAGCAACAATGACCCGTGTACGCACTCGTCACCTCTCGTACACGGCGTCCACGTAACAAAATCAGTATAAAAATGCCTAAGGGAAAGTACCCAACACAGAATTAGGCAAGCCACTTACCTTGACTGCGCTAATCAACTCAATACCACGCCCTTGCCATGAGTATCCAACTCCGGGTGGCCCAAATCTAGTCAATTCGATTGCATAGTGTAAATATTATTTCAAGAAAACAAAATAGCTAATTATTTCTAAGCTAATACGCGAAATTAGGAAATTCGCCCAAAAAGTCCCCCGAGTCCACATCTCGAAATCAGGTAAAATTTATATTTTTCGGACACCCATTCACTCACGAGTCTAACCATATAAGAGTCTCTCAAATCGGATGTCAAACACCCAATCAAAACTCAATAATTCGGTCTATGAAGTTCATCCCATTTTTCCCATTTTCTACCCACAATTTTCGAAATTAAAGGTTGGATTTAAGATTGGAATCATGGAAATTGAGCTATAATGGATAGAAATCACTTACCCAAGTTATTCAGGTGCAAAATTCTCCAAGAATCGTCCCTCCCGAGCTCCCCAATTCAAAAATGGTGAAAAATAGGCTTTAACCCTCGATTTTGGGTCTTAAAGAATCTGGCCAGTTATTGACCTTTGCGTTCGCGGAAGGTCAATCGCGAACGAGATGAGTAAAGAACACACGCTCAGAAAATGGTCTATGCGAATGCGAATGGGGAGTGCGATCGCGAACCTCAGGTTCCTTAACCCACTGCGAACGTGTTCCAAGGCCTGCGAACACAAAGGGAAATGACCCAACCCTTGGGACCCCGGCTCAAAGCTATGCGAGCGCACTCTTGTATCCGAGAACGCGAAGCACTAAAAAACCCTGAAGCCTATTATGCCTATGCGTTCGCGGCTACACCCACGCGAACGAACAAGAGAAAACCAGAACAACAAAATCTGATGCATTCTTAAATCCAAATCTAACCCGTTGAGCATCCGAAATACACCCGAGACCCCCGGGACTTCGACCAAAACTACCAACCAACTCTAATACCCCATTCAAACTTGGTCGAGCCTTAAAACACATCTCATAACATCAAAATCATCAAAATGCATAGATTCAAGCCTAAGAACTTATGAAATTTCTAGAATTCACGTTTGATGCCGAAACACGTCTAAACTCATCTGAATGACCTCAAATTTTGCACACATGTCATAAATGACATTACGGACCTGATGTCGCTTGCAGAAAATCACTGAAATTCAAACTTTCGCTAATTCAAATTTCACCTATCGGCACACATGTCATAAATGACATTACGGACCTGATGTCGCTTTCGGAATTCCATTACGAGTCCGATATCAAAATTTCACCTATCGGCTGAAATCACTGAAATTCAAACTTTCGCTAATTCAAGCCCAAATCCACAACTGACCTCGAAAACACATTCTGAACACGCTCCTAACCCCGAAATCACCCAACGGAGCTAACGAAGTTGACGGAATTCCATTTCGGATCCGTCTTCACACAGCTCTAGCTACGACCAGATTTCTAAAGCTATATTCGACATTTTATGGACTATGTGTCCAAAATCACTCCGGATTTCATCACTCAACTCTCCGACAAGTTCCAATAACATAAATAGACATGGGAGAAGCGGTTATTAGGGGATCGGGGCGCTAAATCTCAAAACGACCGACCGGGTCGTTACATTTACAGAATATGAACATGATGATATAGTTGTTGATGATCCCAACCAAAAACCGACTGGGATTAAAAATGTTAAAAAAATAGCTTTTTGGTTGTTTATTTCAAGTAGGATAATCAAATTGGGCCATTTTTGTTATTTTTACAAGTTGTGCGGTAGAAATCATGTTTCATGATTTTGGAAAAAAAAACATCCAAATATGTTGCAAATATTATAACTAAATACAACTTCATCTTCAATTGAAATTGAAATTTTAGTGAAATTCCAAATTCCAGAAAAAAAATTTGGAATGCATGTCCAAACGCCTACTTAATCTTGAAAATGCTACTATTTTCAACTAAAAAAAATTTACATTTCCACCCATATCATGAAGCAAACATGTGAACCGTCTAACAATTTTCTGGCTTTCTGTAGTTGTTAGGTTGGGAAAGGATTAAATTGTTACCATGTTAATACTTCTTCCTTTCTAATTTTATATTACACGATTTTCTTGTTATTTTATTATATTTAAAAATGATATAACTTTGAACTTTTTAGTTCTTATTATACATTTAATAATTATTTTATAACCTTCAAGTTTTCAGAGCACATACTATATTTAAAAGGTATATTGTTTCACAACTTAAAGCGGCTTACATTAAGTTAGTAGAGAGCATCGACGAGGACCAGAGGAGAGAAAACAAAGAAAGATATAAGGAGGCTAGGAAGGAGGCGAAATTAGCGGTCATAGAGGCTAAGACTGCTGCTTTTGGTCAGCTTTATGAGGAACTTGGGAGCAAAGGTGGGGACAAGAAGTTATTTCGGTTGGCCAAAGCGAGAGAGAAGAAGGCTCGCGACCTGGATCAAGTGAGATGCATCAAAGACGAGGACGGTCGACTATTGGTGGAAGAGGCCCAGATTAGGCAAAGATGGCAATCGTACTTTCATAAACTTCTGAATGAAGAGGGGGATGAAAATATTGTGTTAGGGAAATTGGGGTACTCCGAGAGTTGCCGAAACTTTAGGTATTGTAGGCACATTTCGGTTGAGTAGGTCGTGGGGGCGATGGGTAAGATGAGTCGGGGCAAAGTGACCGGACCAGATGAGATTCTAGTAAAGTTTTGGAGATATGCGGTGTGAGCATGTAATTTTTCACCTACTAAATACTCCTACAAAAGTTGATAAATAAATTAATTTTATAGGATTTCAGTATTTATTTGTGAATTATTTGCATTGCATGGTCATAATTCATTTTTTTTAAAAAAATTATAAAATGATAAATAATAACAAAAGTATTTTTTTTAATTTCATAATTAGGTTTTGGTTCAATTTAATACTTGGTTATCTAATTCAATCATTTTATTGGAAAATTTACAAAATCTATTATTCAAATAATTATGAGTGTTAATTAATAGTTTCACTTTTAATTAACTCATTAATTAAGTTATAATTAGATGAAATTAGATTTAAAAATAATTATTATTAATTAAAATTATTTAATTAATTTAATTAGTTAGCTTAAGTGTCCAAAGACTAAAAAATAGAACTGGGTCAGGCGCACCCAAGCCCGACTTCCCCCCTCCTAATACCCAGTATACCCCAGCCCAAACAACTGACTAGTCCAAACCCTTCACTAACCTAAACGATCCTGTTTAACCCTCCCCACATCAACGACTCACAACTCCACAATCCCTAACTATATATATTTCCAAACCCATACCACCCCACCTCAAACTCACCTTCCCCGACACCCTAACACCCATCCGTCTCTCTCTCTAGCCTCATCGTCTTCCGCCGCCCGAAAATCGCCCGCCGGCGGCGGAACACCACCAAATCACCTCAAATTTCTACCAGGCAACCTCCTCCTCCCCCTCAACCACATCCTACTCCTGGTTTCCCAAAAAAACCCTCCCCAAATCGACCAATTTTATATCTAAAAACTTAAAACCCTAGAAAATCAACATTGTCCGATCTAGAGAGAACCAACGGCTCAAACTTACATGAGTCAATAGCTCTTGGTAAGAGCTATTGATTGATGTGGGTTTGGCCCACTTTCGAGCCGCCAGAATCTGGCCAAAACTTTGCCAAACCACCTGGTATTCCGTCTCCTCTTATCTCTTTAGTCACTTATTATCCGTTTAAGCTTTAATCTTAGCTTTCCTGATTTCACTGATTTTTAGGAGTTTAATTAGTCTGAATGCAAATTTAGTTGCTGCTATGCATAGCTTAATCATAGTAAGGTTTCTAGTTTCCTGAATATTAGTTGTTAATGCTAACTTACCGTTAATTGTTGATTAGTTTAGGGTTTCTTGATATTCCTGGATTTTTGTTTAACTTTGAGCTAATAATCCTTACATGTCCATTTTTTCTTTAGTCTGCTCCTTGTCAACCCTATTTGCTGATTTTAAGATAATGAATTTAGTACTGAAATTAGTTGTTTAACTGTAGTCTCCTAGTCTACTGTTAATTATTGACTAGCTAGGGTTTCATGGATGTTCTTGCCTAGTTATTAGGTAAGTTCTGTTGTAAATTGAATTTAGGTTTGTTTGCTGATTTTGCATGACTCAGTTGATTTTATGATTTTACTTTAGGTTTCTGAATTTTTCTCTGACTATTCTCTCCCGTAAAATAGCCTATATGTTAACTAGTTTCTATCTTAGTTTTAATCCTCTATATGTTAGGTTTAATTGAAGTAATAATTTAGGTTAGTCTCTAATCTTGTTACCTGAACCTTGGTTTATTAGCTAATAACTTTTAGTTTAGTATTGACCTTTATAATACCTTGATATTAACTCTTAGATTAGGCTGCCGATTAATCACTTATATATGCCGATTGATCAGTAATCACACCTGAATAAGGGTCAATTTGATTTATTGATAACCTTCAAAAGAGACTTTACATAATTGGTTAACTTAGGCTAAGGTTCTTAAAATGGGCAATTGACCCCTAATTTAAAAGGAAGCTAATTCTAATTGCTTAACTAAGCTAATCACATAGTAAGATCACTTGAATTATCTAAGTTTAAAGTCCAAAAATAATTCACTTAATCTCAATTGCTTAAGATAGTTTCAAGTCACTATTAAAGAAGTAAAATTTTCAGCTTCTTCATTAGTGCTAATCACTTAATTAGGATAAAAATCAGTCAACATTTAAGAAGCTAATAACCTAATCCTTAAAATACTAAAGAGTAATTCCTAAGGTATTAAAGGGTAGTTTAGGAACTTCAATTGAAGAATCTTGGGTGTAACAACCCAAGAAGCTTCTAGAATTAGGATAAATGTCAAAAACAAAATCTGAGATGCACAAAATCAGATATTTTAGGTTAAAAACAGTAATTTCTTAAAGGAAAATAGGGTGTAAATAATAGAACCTTCTAGAAAAGGGTACAACTGTCCTAACTGTTACAAAAGGATAAGAATGGACAGTTGTACCTGTACTATTTCAGATTTTAGGATAAGGAATATTCCTAGAAATATACCCTACCTAGGCAGCCTATAAAGGGAGCTATTACACTCTGAAAACAGGGGGGCTAAACACACATTACCACAATATTCAACACAGATTTTGAGAGAGATTTTTCACAGAAATTTCACACACACACACTGAATCTACTGTTCTATTACTCTGAAGAAAAAACCAGAAATACTGGAAAAAATACTAAAATCATGAGTGCAAAAACATTCTAAAAATTGGTCTTCCTGTGGTTGTGGCTTCTTTCCGGGAAAACTACTTTTCTTGCTGATTTTTACTCAAATCTTTGGTATTCAAGCTATCATTTTCTGGGTTTTCTTACTGTTGGTTCTGCTGCTATATTAAACTTCAAATAGCTTTGGTTTTCTTGACCTTTATTTGGTCTAATTTTTCTTTGTTGTTTTACATTTTAAGGTATGTAACTTTTACCTTGTACTAAATGGAATTTCTGTTTGAAATCCTGCTTAAATGTCAGTGTTTATGTGGGTTTTTAGTTATGAATTTCAGCTTTTATGTTTTGATATGCTTATACATGCTTAAATTTAAGATCTAGTTGTATGTTGATTTGTTGGATTTATGTGTTAAATATCTTACTGTGAACACCAACATGACTGCTTAGTTTAAGTATGCTTAAAACGAGTTGAACTTGAATTTTTTTTCCCTGGAAATTTGAATCAGAAGTCTGCTTTTAGTTTCATATTTGTTTAAGTTCCCTTGTGGCTGAAATCCTCTAGTTAGGCCCCAATATTATTCAGCTAGTTAAGTGTTGATTAAACATAGGAAATTAACCTTTTTATATAATCCTGAACCTTTATTTACAAGTGGTAATTTGCAGATTTGTTTAGCTGGTTAATCGAACTCCGGTAACTATTTCCGAGGATGTTGAAGTCAGCCGATTTAATTACGAAATTTAGAAAGGATTGGTTTATGTATTAGACCTAGAAATTTCATATTATCAGTTTAATATCTCTTCTTTTTTTAGCTTAATGATTGTAATATTTGAGCATGCTGATTTAGTTACTATATGTAATAATGTTCAAATTTCTCGTTTTGTTTGACTTAGCAGACATGGTGAAGCATTGGTCCATGGGGTCTCAAACGCAAGACCCAAAGAGATAGGTCCTATTGGGCCTATCATTCATGGCCCAGGCCCTGAAAGACCTTTAATCTTATCAAGGGTCTTTATAAATCTGTATAAATTCAACTCTGTGATGTGTATATTTGTCAATGTCAGTAGCAAATTCAAAAGCCATGAGTTTTCTATATAATATTAAGTGGATGACGTTTTTCTTTAGGGATGAATAGTATGTTTTCTTCTCCCCTTTGTTTAAAAATTGATGAAACGCAACTGGCCCAATGTGTAAACTGGGCCAGACTGATTATATACGCTAGCTAACACATTCCTTTATTTTTAGGTCTATAATAATTAGCTGCTTTAAAACTCGAGTAGTCCAACATCCTATAGCATAATCATGTCCTTAACCTTATCATTAGACTTACAAGTTATTTGGGAAAATCGTGTAATACTTGAGCTTTTCGCATATGTTCTTGAATCCTAGGAAGATAGTCAAATTATGAAAGATAATAGTGTTGGCCCAATACTCAAACATGAAAACTGGGTCAAATTATGACTAAGCCCATTTTCAGATTTTTAGACTAACAAATCATAAAATTGGGCCAGATTTAGCATGTGTCCAGATTCTCATCTATAGACTCGCAATTTTAGTCTTAGGAAATCTTGAACGATCCCATATATTTGTAATCCAAAAGCTTCCTTAAATTAGTCTTACAAATTAACTTAGGAAACTCATTTTTTTGGACGTAGTAAATGCTTAAATCCATCCAATTAGGTTGTTGATACATTTAGAATTTAAAAATATAATAACAATCAAAGTATACGTTCGCGTAACTTTGAATAAAAAATAATATATTCTAGTAACTAGATACACTTTTTCTTAAAAATGTGTATACGTTTACGTAACACAAATAAAGATTAAAATGAGCACTCGTAAAGATGCCTTTAGGAGCGGATTTTTGAAATTATTATCGTAATTGTGTACATGTTTGCGTGGCGTGATTTCGATTTCTTTTTATAACCAAAACAAAAAAATACGCGCTTGCGCGACTTTGGCTAATTCTTTAAAGAAATCAAGTGTCGCGAATTATGTACACGTCCGCGTGACATAATTTTTGACACATCCAATTTCCACGGGTTTACGCATACGTAACCCATCTTAAAATAATTCTTTGAATAAAAAATATATTGAACAATAAAAGCGGTAAAATATAAAAAATGCATATAGGTATAAAGATCAGTAATTAAATAATTTAGGCCAAGTTTAATCATTAAGAGACCGTGCTAGAACCACGGAATTTGGGAGTGCCTAACACCTTCTCCTGGATTTACAGAATTCTTTACCCGGATTTCTAGTTCGCAGACATTTTAAACAGAGTCAAAATTTCCTCGATTTGGGATTTCAATAAATAAATGGTGTCCCGGAACACCGTAAAAATTCGGGTGGCGACTCTGAAGATAAATAAATAGTCCCAAAATCGATTATGTTATTAAATTGAAAAAACTCCCTAATCCCACCCTTATCGGTGAAAAAGGAGGTATGACAGCGGGTAGAGCAGTCTTAGAGTGGCTGACTGGGTTGTTTAATGTTATCTTCAGGACAAAGAGGATGCCTGATGAGTGGCGGTGGATTACAATGGTTCTGGTGTACAAGAACAAAGGGGATATCCATAATTGTAACAACTATAGGGGTATCAAGTTACTAAGTCATACCATGAAAGTTTGGGAGAGGTGGTGGAAGGGAGGATAAGAAGAGCGGTGTCTATATCGGAAAATCAGTTCGGGTTCATGCCGGGTCGTTCTACCACGGAAGCTATCCACCTTATCAAGAGGTCGGTGGAACTATACAGGGATAGGAAGAGGGATTTGCATAGTGTTTATTGACCTAGAGAAGGCGTATGACAAGGTCCCTAGGGACGTCCTTTGGAGGTGTCTGGAGGTGAAAGGTGTGTCGGTGGCTTACATTAGGGCGATAGAGGATATGTATGATGGAGCTATGACTCAGGTTAGGACTGTGAGAGGTGACTCAGAGCCTTTTCCGGTCGTTATGGGGTTACACCAAGGATCGGCGCTCAGCCCGTTCTTATTTGCTCTGGCGATGGACGCACTGACACATCATATCCAAGGAGAGGTACCATGGTGTATGTTGTTCGCTGATGATATAGTTCCGATTGATGAGATGCGAGGTGGCGTTAATGAGAGACTGGAGGTATGGAGGCAGGACCTGGAGTCCAAAGGTTTCAAGCTAAGTAGGACTAAGACGGAATATGCGGAATGTAAGTTCAGCGACGTGACGGGGAAACAGATGTGGAAGTCAAGCTTGACTCACAAGTCATCCTCAAGAGAGAGTTTTAAGTACTTAGGGTCAATTATCTAGGGAGATGGGGAGATCGACGGGGATATTACACACCTTATTGGGGTGGGGTGGATGAAATGGATGTTAGCGTCCGGAGTCGTGTGTGACAAGAATGTGTCACCGAAACTCAAAGGTAAGTTCTATAGAGCGGTGGTTAGACCAGTCATGTTGTATGGAGTTGAGTGTTGTCCAGTCAAGAATTCACATATCCATAAGATGAAAGTAACAGAAATGAGGATGTTGAGATGGATGTGTGGGCACACTAGGCTGGATAAGATTAGGAATGAAGATATTCGGGAGAGGGTGGGCGTGGCTCCCGTGGACGACAAGATGCGGGAAGCGCGACTTGGATGGTTTGGACACGTGTGGAGGATAAGCCTAGATGCACCTGTTAGGAGGTGTGAGCGATTGACTTTGGCAAGTACGAGAAGAGGCAGAGGGCGGCCTAAGAAGTATTGGGGCAAGGTGATCAGGCAGGATATGGCGCGACTTCAGATTTCCGAGGACATGGCTCTTAATAGGAACATGTGGAGGTCGAGCACTAGGGTGGTAGGCTAGAGAGTCGTCGAGTGTTCTTCCCTCTTTGTATCGGGTAGTCTGATAGAGTTTTGTTTAAGTTTGTTAGCGGTCTATGTTGTGTCCACATGGTTGGTTGCATAGTTTTGTGTTATTGTTCTTTCCCTTATACGTGTTATTATTTTTTCTAGCATTTTTTGTTGTTACATATCTTTTCTTTTGTTTCCTTTCTGTTATTATAGTCTCTCTTGTTGAGCCGAAAGTCTCCTGGAAACAGTCTCTCTATCCTTTTCGGGGTAGGGGTAAAGTGCGTACACTTTACTCTCTCCAGACTCCACTAGTGAGATTTTACTGAGTATGATACTGTTGTCGTCTTTTGTTTCACAGTTGTTTCAAAGTTATAGGATAATTACTTTTATAACCTTTCATCCAACTGTTTTGAATTACTTTCACAGTTGCGCCTGTCAGAGTCAGTCGACTCAACCGAGGCTACAACTATCTACCTTTTTTTTTTTATTAGACGTAGCAAATTTCATCTTCATTGCATCAAGTTGGGGGAACACGTGTTGATCACTTGACATGCTTAAATAAATGTTCACTGGTAAGTGGTTGGCAGACCTAAAATATAATTAACTCACTATTGAATATTGACAAATAAATTTGGGCTAAGTTCCATAAATATCAATCTTCTCCACCCGCCTGCTCCCAACCTCCTACTCCTCCCTCTTCAAAAGTCCAACGGTTTCCATTTTTCTTTTTATTTTTTGGAAGGTGAGAGTGGGGGCAGAGCACGCAAAGCAATTTCAGATTCTAAAGCATGCAATTATTGGTAAATACTTAATTTTTAGATCAAATAAAATAATTTAATATAAAATTAAAGATTACAATGAAAATACATGTCCTGTAATTATAATTAAGTCATAAAAATTTATAAGAAAAACACATTTCTTGAATTTATAGTTTTTCGCAAACATTAAATGCAAATATGTGCAGATGACCCTTCACTATAACACTTTCGGTTGTTGTCAAGAACATTAAATATATCATTATGTCTCGGGACACATTCGATACGGACAGTCTAATACTTTGAGTTATGACTTATTAAACATGAAATTGCTAAAAGAAAAAACTACTCCATATTATATAGATTAAGAAAAACTCCAAGGTAATCAAAATATATTACAAATCGCACAAGCTTCGAAACCAAAAAAACAAAAAGATGTTGCACTTCTAGTCGTGGACGCTAAACTAAAGAAAGTTAGGCTAGTGTGTCAAATTTTATGTATCAATGTCGATATAAAGAAATATAATTTTGTGGAAAATTGAAAATTCACCTGCTTGAGGATTAAAATAGGAACAAAAAGAGCTACGTATTGGATAATAGGGTTTCTCATTGAAAGGGGACAAAAGACGACCATTTTAAAGCACATCACGATACAGGTGTTTTAGGCATGCATGCTTTTTACAATGTTGAAATTAAGAAAATGTCATTTTAGATCTCGTAGGTGTAAAAGATAGATCTTTCATATGTAAAAGTAAATTTTCCTGTATACGGCTAAAATCGAGGATGCCCGATTTTATGGGCTCAAAGGTCTGCCTCGAGATTAAGCTCATACTGAAGCGAGCTCGAGCTCGAGGACACAAAGACCGAAGGATCAAGATCGGGCATGACCGATATCAAGCAACGAAATAGTGAGATATCATAGATCGATCACAGATCTTGGCAGGAATCTCGGGAGTGACGGAACCGTCAACGGTTATTAACATCAATCATAGATTTTACTTCCGAAATTAGAGTTATACCTTATTTAGGATTCCTCTACTATATAAAGAGGAACCATGTTCATTTGTAAACGGAGACACTTGCTAAGAAATAACAATACACTGCTCTTTTACTTGCTTACATTTTACTATTGTTCTTATTGTTTTTACTGTTCTTAACGCTTGATCTCGAGTCTGTTCCAAATCGAGGTCGATAACTTGCAACGACACTGATTTGATTTATTTTAATCGTTCAATTTATTTATTTGCTTCATCATTTATCAATTAGTATTGAATCAGATCATGTATCCTTATAACCACATTACAAGTTTAATTGTTACTCGTATTTCGATGTAAACAGTTTGGCGCCCACCGTGGGGCTAAGGATAATAGTGATTGTTTAGTGCTAATTCTGGTAAAACACACTATTTTACACTTGTTACTTGTCAAAAATTTTGTTATCACGTTGAATCATGTCAAACTCACAAAACACAGTTTCACACGGTGACAACGGCCTCGGGATCCAAGGATAAAACGAGAATATTATCGCTCCAGGAATCGAGGTGCCACAGGTTGACCTCGGAGGATCACCGCCCGTCAACCCGGTTGATGTCAGTTTGCATGTTTCTTTGAATGCGGATTTAGGGCATACCCCGAATGAAGTGTACGCAGGAGGGTCGAACTCGGTCGAGGTACACAGGGCAGAGGAGACAAAGGAGTTAGTCTCCAAGTAATATTTGGAATGCTACAATCTCAACAAAACGCCATTGCTCAGTTGCAAAATCAGCACATGGCACCAAATAGGGTCGAACAAGAGGTTACTCGTTGTATCGAGCCAGTGCCTGAAAGATCGAGTGATAATACTTCAACAATCGACCCTGCTATAATGAGGATGCTCGAGGAGCTTACTAAGAGAATAGAATCGGGAGAAAACAAAATGGAGGCCAACGACAAGAAGGTAGAAACTTACAACTCCCCAATTGACCAGATACCGGGGGCACCACCAATCTTAAAAGGAATGGATTCAAATGAGCATGTTACTTATTACACGTGCGCGCTAAAAGGAAATGATTTGGAGGGTGACGAAATCGAATCTGTATTGCTGAAGAAGTTCGGGGAGATCCTACCGAAGGGAGCTATGATTTGGTACCACAACTTGCCACAAAATTCTATCGATTTGTTTGCCATGTTGGCAGATTCATTTGTAAAGGCACACGCCGGGGCCATAAAGGTTGCAACAAGAAAATCAGACCTCTTCAAAGTAAAGCAGAGGGATAACAAGATGCTAAGGGAGTTCGTACCTTAATTCCAAATGGAATGCATGGAGTTACCACCAGTCACTGATGATTGGGCAGTTCAGGCTTTCACCCAAGGATTAAATGAACGGAGTTCGATAGTATTACGCCGGTTGAAATAGAATTTGATCGAGTACCTAGCTGTGACTTGGCAGATGTTCATAACCAGTATCAATCGAAGATTAAGGTCGAGGACGACCAATTGGGAGCCCCCTCGGGTTCAGTACACCCAAACCGATCGACATGTAAAAAATAGAGAGATGGTGATAGAGAATCAAGGTTGAATAAAGATCGGTACCAGCTATATATTTCAGATCGGAGGAACAACAGTCCGGGACGCAATTCCGCCCGGAACGATCGAAGGAGTGACCGAGGGCAAAACTCTCGAGGACTTATGAGTAAAACCGGCTTCGAAAAATATGCAGATATCCAGAAAGCACATCGATTATCGGAGTACAATTTCAGCGTCGATGCATCTTGTATCAGCTATTGAAAGAATCAAAGATACTAGGTGGTCCAGACCGATACAAACCGATCCTTCTCAAAGGAACCCAAATTTAATGTGTAAGTATCATGGCACACATGGCCATAGAACCTAAGATTGTAGGCAGTTGAGGGAGGAGGTAGCTCGATTATTCAATGAAGGTCATCTTCGAGAGTTCCTCAGTGATTGAGCTAAAAATCACTTCAGAGAAAGAGACTCCAACAGAAAGAACGAGCAAGAAGAACCTCAGCATGTTATCCACGTGATCGTCGACGGGGTCGGCATCCCACAAGGGCCTATATTCAAACGCACTAAGGTATCAATCACCAGAGAGAAACGGACTCGAGACTATGTACCTGAAAACACTTTATCATTCAATGACAAAGACACGAAAGGCATTTTTCAGTCGCACAACGACGTCCTGGTAATTTCCATTTTATTAAATAAAGTTCAAGTTAAGCGTTTTTTAGTAAATCCAGGTAGTTCGCCAAACATCATCAGATCGAAGGTCGTAAAGCAGCTCGGCCTGCAGGACCAAAGCCGCTCGATTCACATTAGACGAAGACTGTCACGACCCCAAATCCTACCAGACTGTCATTCCTAAACGGCTTCAACATGGCTAGTGAAATAACGAAAGGGGAGATAATCCTACCAGTAAATGTGGCTGGAACTATCCAAGATACAAAATTCCCTGTCATCGAAGGCGACATGAGATATAATGCACTGCTCGGAAGGCCTTGGATTCATAACATGAGAGCAGTGACATTGACCCTTCACCAAATGATGAAGTTCCCGATAACGGATGGTGTGAAAATGTTTTACTGGGAACAACATGTCGCAAAAGAAATGTTTACGGTCAACGAGGTGACGTCGATATCAACACCTTCGCTTCAGAAAAATCGAGCGCCAAAGATAAGAAGATGGCCAAATAGCAATAACCACCCAGCCCCGACCGTATCGAATAAACAAGTAGTGGAAGAAGAAAAGTATTTTCTAACTCCTCGAACTTTTGTTGTTTCCGAAGAGTCAGATGCAACCACGTCTATGGTCGAGGAGATGGAACAGGTGATACTAATCGAGTACTTGCCCGAACGAAAGGTATACCTTGGAACGGAGTTGACCCCCGAACTCAGGAAAAAATTCATTCAATTTCTTATTGATAACATGGAATGCTTTGCATGGTCCCATTTAGACATGACAGGAATTCCATCAGAGATAACAACTCATCGGCTGAGCCTGGATCACAAGTTCAGACCGATAAAGTAAAAGAGAAGACCCCAGTCCGAGGTAAAGCATGCTTTCATAAAGGATAAGGTAACCAAACTCCTCAAAATAGGATCCATTCGGGAAGTAAAATATCCCGAATGGTTAGCTAATGTAGTCGTAGTCCCCAAAAGGGGGAACAAACTCAGAATGTGTGTAGACTATAAGGACTTGAGCAAAGCATGTCCGAAAGACTCTTTTCCATTGCCTAACATCGATCGCATGATCGATGCCACGGCCGTCCACGAGATCCTTACCTTTCTCGATGCCTATTCTAGGTACAATCAAATCCAGATGGACCCAGAAGACCAAGAAAAGACTTCTTTTATCACTAAGTATAGAACTTATTGTTATAATGTAAATCCCTTCGGGCTAAAAAATGCAGGAGCTACATAACAATGCCTAGTTAACAAAATATTCGAAGAACAAATAGGTAGATAAATGGAGGTTTACATTGATAATATGTTAGTTAAGTCCCTGCGTTCAGAGTACCATTTGACTCATTTGCAGGAAACATTCAAAATCTTGAGGAAGTACAACATGAAGCTTAACCCCAAAAAATGTGCTTTCGGGGTCAGCTCGGGAAAATTCCTCGACTTCATGGTATCGAATCGAGGAATCAAAATCAACCCCAACAAGATTAAGGCCATCGAGGATATCACCGTCGTAGACAGTGTGAAAGTCGTACAAAGGCTAACTGGACGAATAGCTGCCTTGGGTCGAATCATTTCGAGGTCATCAGATCGGAGCCACATATTATTTTCCTTACTCAAAAAGAAAAATGATTTTGCATGGACCCCGAAATGTCAACAAGAATTGGAGGAATTGAAGTGATATTTATCAATCCCACCTCGGCTCTACACTCCGAAGACAGATGAGAAGTTGTACCTATACTTGGTAGTGTCCAGGATAGTGGTAAGTGGTGTACTAGTTCGAGAAGAGCAAGTTACCCAATTTCCTGTTTATTACGTAAGTCGGACCTTAAGAGATGTTGAAACTCGATATCCACACTTAGAGAAACTGGTACTTGCATTAATAAGGGCATATAGAAAATTAAAGCCATATTTCCAGTGTCACCCCATATGTGTGATAACCACTTATCCACTCCAATATATTTTGCACAAGCCCGAGTTATTGGGCCGATTGGCCAAATGGGCCGTCGAACTTGGCGGGTACGATATCGAATATCAATCCCTAATGGCCATTAAGTCTCAAATTTTAGCAGACTTCGTGGTCGATTTTAAGCCAATCCTCGTACCTGGAGTGGAAAAAGGAACTTTTATTAAAATCGGGTACATCTTCGGGGGTATGGACCCTCTTCACGGACGGTGCCTAGAATGTGAAAGGGTCGGGGCTTGGCATTATTTTGAAACCGCCCACGGGCAATATTACTAGGCAATCCATTAAAACTGCCAAATTGACTAACAACGAGGCCGAGTATGAGGCGATGATTGCAGGTCTTGAGCTAGCTAAAAGCTTGGAAGCGGAAGTCATCGAAGCTAAATGTGACTCCCTACTGGTAGTTAACCAGGTAAACGGAACCTTCGAAGCTCGAGAGGATAGGATGCAAAGGTACTTAGACAAATTGCACGTAACCTTGTACCGCTTTAAATAATGGACTCTACTGCATGTACCTCGAGAACAAAACACTGAGGCCAGTGCACTTGCAAATTTGGGGTCATCGGTCAAAGAAGATGAGATCATCTCGGGGACTGTCGTCTAACTCTTGAGATTTGTGATCGAGGAAGGACATGCTGAAATTTATACTACGAGCTTAACCTGGGACTGGAGAAACAAATACATCGAGTACTTGAAGAACGGGAAGCTACCGTTGGATACCAAAGAATTGAGGGCCTTACGGACTAAAGCCGCTCGATTCACATTAGACGAAGACAGTCACGACCCCAAATCCTAAGCCGGTCGTGATGGCGCCTATCATGGAACTAGGCTAGCCAACAATCACATATTGACATAATATTTTCATAATTTCCAAAATTTGTTTCCAACATTTCATAAGCACTTTAAATTTCTGAATTTTAAGCAAAACCCAACGAAATAAATAGTCTAACCACTACCCCCAAAACCTGGAGTCAACACGTCATGAGCATCTACGAGTACAAAATAACTCTATTGTCATAATACATCGAGTCTAAGAATGAGGAACTAAATACAAAACAATAAAAAGGGAAAAGAGAAAGTTGTGGATGCTGAACAGCTACCTCAAAATCCCAACTCCGTCTCCACAAGAAGGAAGAAAACTAGCGCTCGGTACCAGCACATGTATCTGCACACAGGGGTACATGGAGTAATGTGAGTACGCCAACTCAGTAGTAATGAAAGTAAACAATGCCTAAGGCTATGAAACAAGTAAAACGGTCATAAATGCACAATAACTGTGATCTTGCTTCCAGAAACAAAGATAAGTATAATATAGCCTTTACAAATCCTCATTTAGTGAAATATCTTTGAAAATATATCCTCGTCACTGTTACCATGGAAATCATAAATAGTTCAATGTGAGTAACAGAGTCAAAATTCATGAACAATTTCTTTCAAGTAAAAACAGATGTAATAAACCGCCCCTCGGGCGTATAACCACTCAACATCAGTCACTCAGCATGCCTCATAATCACTCACTATCAGCCCCTCGGGCTACCTCACAGTCACTCATGCCTCCCAATCTCTCATCACTCATCACTCGCACGGGACACTCGCACTCAGTAGGTACATGCGCTCACTGGGGGGTGTACAGACTTCGGAGGGGCTCCTACAGCCCAAGCGCTAATATCAAGCCATCTCGTGGCATAAATCACTCAGGATCTCGGCCTCTCACATCTCATAATAATGTAACATGTTGCGGCATGCAACCTGATCCATAACATCCTCACAATGTTGGCACTCGGCCTCACTCAGTCAAAAACTCTCCAAAAGCCACTCGGGCTATCAACAAATGGGGTACTCAACCCAAAACAGTACTTACATCACAAAATAGTGTAAATAAGTCTGAGTTTCGAAAATAATTTAACATGGAATGATTGAGTGTAAATCATATACAATATAGTGAGAAATATCAGAAAGTAGCCCCCAAGGGGTCTAAACAGGTCGGCACAAGTCCCCAAACATGACTTACAGCCCAAATATAACTATTGTTTGAAAACACGATTTAACATATGATTTAAAAGTAAATACGCAACTCAATAGTTGCCACGGGAAGGACCAAGTACAAATCCCCAATCAGTGCACGCCACACACTCGTCATCCATCATGTGCGTCATACCAAAATAGTGAGAAAATACTGAGTCCGGGGTTTCATACCATCATGACAAGATTTACAGTCATTACTTACCTCAAACCGGCCCAAATACTAATCCACGATACTCTTTCCCCTTGAATCGGCTCCCAAATGCTCCAAATATATTCAAAACCAGATTAATAACACCAAAATATGCTAGGGAGACGAAACCCATTCAAAAATTATGACAATTAGGCACAAATCCCGAAATTGTCCAAACCCGACCCCGGGGCCCACGTCTCGGAATTCGATAAAAATCACAAAGTCGGAATCCTTACCCTCCCACGATTCTATACATACCAAGAATATCAAAATTGGACCACAATTTCCCCCTTCAATTACTCAATTAAAGTCGCTAATTTTCCAAGCCCTAACCCCTAATTTACATACTGATTTTTCCCTTAATTTCACCTTATTTCAGTCCAAAGATCACATGGAAACAAGTTTTAGGTTCAGCTATATTTTTCCCACTTCAAAGTCCCCGAGGGCCATCTGAAATCAACTCGAGCCCCTCGGGACCCAAACCAAAAATACAAACAAGTCATAAAGATTACCCGGACTTAATCGAATTCCTGGAACACCCAAAATAACATCGAAACTCCAATTCAACCCATGATTCAAGCCTAAGATTCCCTAAACTTCCAAAAATCACCCATGATGCCGAAACCAACCAAAACACGCCCGAATGACATGAAAATTTACACACACATCCAAAATGACACTACGAACCTGTCCCAACTTCCAGAATTTCATTCCAACCCCGATAGCTAATTTTTCACTGCCGATCGGACATTGTCAAAAACTAAATTTCGCCAATTCAAGCCTAATTCTAATCCGGACTTCCTAATGACATTCTGAACACACTCCTAAGTCCCAAATCAGCTAACGAAGCTATCCGAGCCACCAAACCCTCATTCCGAGTTCGTTTACCTAATAGTCAACCTCCGGTTGACTTTTCTAACCATAAGGCCAACTTAAGAGACTAAGTGTCTCAGTTCTCACCACGACCACTCCGAACCCGAACTAACAAACCCAACACATCATAATTAGGTTAACTAGCACATAACAAAGCTGAAACAGGGGAAACAGGGCTAATCTCACAGAACGATCGGCCGGGTCGTTACATTCTCCCCCTCTTAAACAAACGTTCATCCTCGAACGGGTCCAGAAGCATACCTGGAGTCTCAAATAAGTGAAGGTGTCTGCTCCGCATCTCCCGCTCGGTCTCCCAGGTGGCATCCACCACCAGCTGTCCTCTCCACTGAACCTATATCCTTAGATCTCAACTTTCTGACCTGACAACCCAAAATAGCCACTGGCTCTACCTCATATGACATATCACCCTCGAGCTGAACCGTGCTGAAGTCTAAAATATGAGACGGGTCACCAACATACTTTCGGAGCATCGAAACATGGAACACCGGATGAATACGCGATAAGTTGGGTGGCAAGGCAAGTCCATAAGCCACCTCTCCAGTCCTCTGAAGCACCTCAAACGACCTAGTGAACCGAGGACTCAGTTTTCCCCTCTTCCCAAACCTCATAACACCTTTCATGGGTGACACCTTCAGCAATACCTTCTCTCCCTCCATGAAAGACACATCCCGGACCTTCCGGTTCGCATAACTCTTCTGCCTAGACTGCATCGTGCGAAGCCGCTCCTGAGGTGGTTCGGAGTGAATTCCAACCCCTCAGCCTCGTTGGAGAAAAAGTGCAACATGATCACTATACACCAAAGTAAAGGGTGGATCTGACCGAGACTTCGTACCTTCTGCAGAAGTCGAAATCACGGGGTCGACGGGACCCAGTGTGAAGGGGTAAGTGTAAATACTTAAGAACCCCTTCATGTGTGTGGTGATGCTCTCTTCAGGTGCAGGAATGTGCGCCACTACTTCAGAGCCCCATTTGCAGTCCTTTTTTATGGCCTCGATGTGGCTCTTCGTAATCGAACACATATAAATCGACACATGTTTGCATCGGCCCGGTACTGATGAGCGGTTTTCAACTTTGAAGTCGAATTTCAGAACGCTTAGGCCCGGAACATACTCGTGGGGGCCGGCTCCACCGGTGTTTTATCACTAGCTGACTGGGAGGAGGAAGATGAAGCCTTTTGTTTTTGCGGCATAGTTTTGGAAGTTTTTCCATTTGTGTATGCGAAGAAAGTAGAAGAAAGGTGTAAGAATGGTGGCTCCGGTAAGAACAACAATGACGTAACTGGCGGCGATAAAAGGGAAGTAAGAAGGATTAGAGAGTTGAGAGTTTTTAATCAAAGCAAAGTAAAGTTTGAATCAACAAATGAGGTGGTATTTATAGGATTGTGGTGACGGTTCGGTGGCACTAGTGGCCGACCAACGATTGACATGCATTGATGATTTGGGAAACCGAATCGACGAGACGTTTCGATCACATCTACCGCTTATGTCACGAAGACGACGTCATGATCGAGATGCAAGGGAATCGAGGTTCAAGTTATTTCTTATCATGTCGATAACTTGCAACGACACTAGTTTGATTTATTTTAATTGTTCAATTTATTTATTTGCTTCATCATTTATCAATTGGTATTGAATCAGATCATGTATCCTTATAACCACATTACAAGTTTAATTGTTACTCGTATTTCGAGGTAAACACTCCCATTTGTAAAAAAAGAGATGAGGTCATAAAACTATAAGCAAGTTTGTAACTAGTCACAAAACCATTTGACCCCAATCTATATATACTACTCCGTCCGATCCGTAATAAGTGATCAATTTGTCTTGGTTCAAAATAAGTGTCCATTTATATAATCAAGAAAAAAATTAATTTATTTTTCTAAAATTACTCTTATGTACATATCTCTAAAAATTATTTTACTCCTCACATTAAATTATGCTGCAATATTTAATTAAGGGTAGTTTAGTCACACTAACTATTTTCGTCTAAAATTTAGTATTTCCTTAATGGGTCAAGGCAAATTGGTCACTTATTATGGACCAGAGGGAGTATGAGGCAACACCGACGAAATCGGAAAAGGTTAATTTCAGTACTCCTTCCGGATGTTGGTGAAAAAAGGAAGTTGAGTTCAAGTTTGGAGCACATGGCATAAGCCAAAGATCCCGGGATGACTCTAAAAGCTAACGAGATGATTCTGGTTAAACCGGGCATTCCTCAGAGCAAGGAAAGATCTTTCAAAAATAGAATCAAGAGAAAGCGCTATCCAAAATAAGTTATTTTTTGGTTGTTTTCACACATATTAAGAGATTCGCCTTTTAACATTATTTAGCAATAAAATTGACCATATTGACCTTTCACATAAATATTTCAAGGGCAACATAGAAAAAAAATAATTTATTTATTTTTGAAATCTGAATAAATCAATTATTTTGTATCATAAAATAATTAAAAAAATTATTTATTGTGGGGGGAGAGAGTAACTTTATGTCATAAATTTAAAAGAAATGAAGAAAGTGGGGGATTCGGGACAGACTCCTCGAGAAAAGTAGTTAACCAAGTGCATACTATAGTTAAAGACTTTCTTGATTTCATAAATTTTCTAAGAGTTTATTACTCAATTACGTAAATACATGTCACGAGATCCAAAAAACAAAGAAATAAATAATTGAAAGGGCAATCCAGTAACTTAACATCATGTCCTCGCTATAAATATACACCATCCATCCCCAATTCCTCTCAGGCCCCCCCTCGATTAGTCTCTCTTACACTGTCACGCGCTAAGAATTCAATTCTCTTTTCATTTTTCTGGTGAAAACATGGCGACTCGGCAAGTTATCGAAAACCAACGGGAAAATGCTGAAGTGTACACCGATCCAGTGATGTGCAAGCAGAAATCGCTTGAACTTCTAAAGGAAATCAACATGCCAAATGGTCTACTCCCTCTAGATGACATCGTAGAGGTGGGCCGCAACAAAGAAACCGGGTTCGTTTGGCTGAAACAAAAGAAGGCGAAAGAGCACAAGTTTAAGAAGATCGGTAAGCTCGTCTGGTACGACACTGAGGTGACGGCGATCGTTGAGGATCGTCGGATGAAGAAGCTCACTGGTGTTAAAAGCAAGGAGCTTCTCATCTGGGTTACCCTTTCTGATATTTCAATTCAGGACCCGGAGTTTAAGAAAATTACCTTTGCTACCCCTGCCGGACTTTCTAGGGCTTATCCTGTGTCTGCTTTCGAGGAAGAGGAGGTGGAGGAGGTGAAGAATTGAATTGGTGGAGGTTTCAGGGGTATTCTGGGGAATTAATAATTTCGAATATGTGTTCCTTCCTTGTTGTTTTTTTATTTTATTTAAATTACTGTCTTATGTAACCGTAACTTAAAATGTGAAAGTGGAACTAAAGTTTTTTTTTGACAATAATTTGTGAATATTACCGTAACAATCAAAAGTTTGTACATACTAAAGGCATCTAGTATAACTATAAGTCAACAGTAATACTAGACCCAAAAAAAAAAAAAAAAAAAAAAGTCTGCTATACGTTTGCCCTA
>ML309147.1:0-24467 GCA_005239505.1 Nicotiana paniculata | reverse complement strand
GGTGTTGTGGCAGTGTCTTCAAATTTTCCCAAGGGAATGAGCATGGTGTTTGGAAACCTCTCTGTGTTCTTTAGTACTTTTTGAACCTGGTTTTTCCTTGTTTTGTCTTCCTTTTGTAGTTATTGTGAAATTATTTTCCTCAAGATCCTATTAAATAGAAAAATGACTAAAAAGTGGTTACAATCTCCCTACTCTAGAAAGATCATCTACACATTTATTTTTTTATCTATATTTAGACTCTCTCTCGAAGATTTCCTTTATAGAAGAAGAAAACTCCTCATAAAAGAGAAGCGTAGCACGAAGTTACGGGCTTCCCTCAACCGACTAAATTAAAAAGTCGCGACTTACTTTTGCTCAAAAGAAAGGCACACATCCTCTCAGCCATAAGTACTTTTCTAGTGCACTATTTGCAGTTGCATTAACTGATCTTCTATGTACTCTAAATTCATGTTTTTATTCTTTTTAACTAGTGAGGTAGCCTTAGATTTTCAATAAAACTTCTATCAATAATCTCTGGTTGTTGGATGTCACGACCCAAACCGATGGTCCGCGACAGGCACCCGGTACCTTACTCAACCGAGCACCAACGTAACGTATCTTTCTTATTACATCATTATATACAAGTGACATACGAGTCTAATAGGCCAACATAATCATTTATAAACTCAAAACATAGGCCGACAAGGCCGTACAATCTTTCATGTACACAGCATATGTCTACAAGCCTCTAAGAGTACATAAATATCATAAAGGTCGGGATAGAGTCCCGCCATACCAAATAATACACGTCTAAATCATACTAACCAAACAAGAAACTCCGAAGGAAATGGAGTGCACCAACATCTTCCGCTGAGCTGATAGCCTACTTGGAGGGCTCTCGACCTGTCTATGAAGACATGTGGTCATGAAATGCAGCATCCCCATGCAAAAGTGACATCAGTACGAATAATGTAACGAGTATGTAAGGCACATAAATAAATACATATGATATATGGATGGCATATAGAGTACATGAGTCAACCTGTAACTCTGAATAACTTTGCAAATCATAAATTACTTTAAGCGTCATGCATATGCGTATGAATGTCATGTCGTGCATAGGTACATGGTTCATAACATCATCAGCCTCGGAGGGCATCCCATCATATCATATCGGCCATTGTGGGCAAAATCATCATTATATACCAGCTGATCAGGTGGTGGTGCGTGGATCACCCTGGGTTACTGAAGAGTCGTCCGACTTCTCGGTGACCGAATAAGAGAGGTTTTTACCGCTTTCTCTTCTCTCCAACACTCTCGGACTAATCATCTTGCTGCAATAAAGCAAGCTCCATAACCTTTCCCATATCCCATATATATATATATATGTGTGTGTGTGTGTGTGTGTGTAGATAACGTCGTTTGAATCATATTTCAGCCACTATGGGCAACATCATCATTATATACCAGCTGATCTGGTGGTGGTGCGTATATAACGCCATAACCTTTTCCCATATCCCATATACATATATTTACATATATACGCGTATATAACGTCATCTGGTCATGGGTCAATGTGCACATGAAAATGCATATGAAATACGTCGATAAAATCTCTCGGCACGTCATAAGGCCATTATGCCTCTGATTAATATCATGAAATAAACTTTACTAACATACGTATTTCGAGACCCATGAACAGAAGATAATAATAATTTACATGGGAAATCAATAATATAGACACCCCTAGTATTTCTATGAATAGAGTAATTTATGGAAACCATGAGTTTACTCATTTCTTCCGTACAATTTGGACCATGTCAAAATAAAGAAGGGATAGCCTTAACATACGTATTTCTACGAAATATGAACGAAATTACACTTGAATTCCTTGAAAACTTGGACGAATTTGTTCTTCTTTGAATGTTCTTGAACTGAATAATGGATTTAAACGTAAAACTTATTCAAACGTTTCTTTGTTTAAAATTTTAGGAAGAAAACGTTTCTGATTCTTGAAGTATCATTTGGGTTTGAAAATGGAATTCTCTGCTTGAGCTACAATTTGGTTACTGTACCGACAAAATTGAAAGCAGCTAGATTTGGTAATTGAGAAATGAAGTTTTGTTTGAAATGATTTCTATGTTGTCATGTTCTTGGATTTAAGACAAAACTATATTGATGTTTTGGGGCATTTACAAGACAAAGTCAGATTATGTTAAAATGTAGTAGTCTTTTAGGCTTTTGACTTAAGTTACAACATTGTTAATAGTTCAAATAAGTCTTTCATAGCCACCTCCTCATAAATCAAGATGATTCATTTTTTTAGTAGTGGCCCTTCTGCCACGTTTTCTTAGGGGGGGATTTAATCTTATCCACTTATTAGTTAATTGAGTAATGTCATGTTACCCAGTAATTAATCAATTTTTTGCATAATTTAAAAATTACCACAAATTACTTAAAATATTACTCACTTTCCATATACCTTATACACCTTACGCATGGTCATGTAGTACCTTGTATGATACTAGTCCATAAATACAGAGTATTTTAGCTCGGGCCATATTTATCCTCAAAATGCCAAGTTCAACGAAATTCATTTTCTCCGACTTGCTTCTCCTCTAACTTTCACGAATTTACTAATCACTTGTGAATTAACATAATCCTTATAATCCCCAAATAATATTTTTTTTTTCCTTGGACTAATGTTTGTTACCTTATGAAAAATTCAACGTAAAATACTGCAGGGTGCAACATCGTCGTAACTTATTACTGCGGAGCGTAATATTGACGTAATATTGCAGGGCGTAACATCATCCCCCCTTTGGAACATTCGTCCTCGAATTTTGATTAATGCTCATATCGTTTTATTAACTTATAGCCCTTGTGAATACCTTAATACTCGTCTTTCCATTTAAGCAGTTTCTCTGTGAATACATCCAAAGTCTAGGGCATTCCCCTTTTTAGTCTTTTTACTCATATCATGACCTGTGGTCGAAATCTTCCTAATCTCGTAAATTTTACTACCTTTCATCATGCATCCTGTAAATTTCTAACCTTGTAAGTGTGTCAAATATCTAGGATTGATATGTAGAGCTTGATAAGATGTCCCTTTGGGCATTTATGAGCATAATGAAGTTCTTTGCTCGGTACTTTGTTGAATTCACGAATATTGCTATATCATCGCATAGGTCCGTTTAGCCATCCGTATGATTTTACTTCCATAACTCTTACCTTAATTTATCGTTGCCGAGGTCTGCTACCAAATCCCAGCTTACTCTCATTGCTTATTCCATATGTATAAATTTAAGTCCTTTAATGCTTCCTTGTGACTACTCATCATTAGAATGACGGTCCAATCTCATCTCATACTTTGTGACTTTTGTTTATCTATTGTTGATTCACCTTAATATTGATCTACAATATATCACTGTTAACTTGAAACTTCTTACATAATACCTTTCTGCTAGGGCTTACGTTACCTCAAGGAATATCCGAAGTGATTCCCATAATAGTATTTCATAGTGTCTCAATGTGATTCACCTTATGGGGTTATCCTAAATTCGTTCCACCAACGAAATTTTTTCTTCTTCTCTTCTTCTTTTTTCTTCAATTCATTATTCAAACGAAGGCCCAAACATCATTCTTTATCTGTCACAATTATACTCTCATTTTATTTCCATGTCAGCATTTCATTCCTTCTAGATGCTATTAATCTTCGACTCTTTTGAGTTTATTAGGGCTATAGTGAGATTTTTATAACATAGAGAAACTATCTGCTCTCCTGGTATTCACGGGCTTTATCCTAAAGACTTATCCATTCTCGTCACTTTTTCACTTGCCTTTCCTCATCCTTACTTATGTTTTATAAAAACTTTCTCAATCTACCATTAGCTTTCAACCTATAAATATCCCTTTATAAACTTTCGTTCAACTTGCTTGCACCATAGTTTTCCAAATGTTATTCTGGAACGTCAAGCAATATATCACATCATCTCCAACTTTACACTATTCTCTTAATTGGATCCCTCAGTACTTAGAAACCACAGGATGGAAGACATGACGTTATCATTCTCGGTTATTAGATCCTTGTGCTTATAGCCTTTTATCCAAAATATGGACTATTCACGATCTTCTCCCTTTGAGTATCTCGTACGTTTTTCACCTTTACCTTGCTTACCTTAAAATCTCGTATCTTCTATCTCTTTTCATAACTTCCCTTCCACCTAGGTGTAATTCCCGTCCATGACTTGAAGCTCTATTATAATACTCGTACCTCTGGTACATAAACAATCCGGTGGGAGCTTCGTATTGACTTCTTATGAGGCTGGTACTTATTCTAACTGGTTTTCTTGTAGAGTCATTTTTAATTATGGTTGTAGTGTTGTTTCTCTTGATCATCTGATATTAAGAGTGATTCTGTCATGTTCTCCAGCACAACTTCTATAATTTTTCTATGTCCAATAATCAGACTCTTGATTTACTTAGGTGGTGTAATTCTTTAGTTTCCTCTTCATTCTGATTAGCCTTTACGTAGGCTTAGCCTATCTTTCAATCTGTGGCTCATGGTATCAGTTATTACCTTAGCCTTTCATGGGCGTTATGGAATATCCATGATACAATCTTCTAACAATTCAACCCTTTGTCTATGCCCCGTGCTCAATAAAATTCCTTTAACTTATACCAGAGTCTTCTATGGCTGTATGATTGTCAACAAATATGTTGCCTGGATAATGCTCCAAAATCTTGAGTGTATCCATAGCGTACTAACCCTGGATCTTTGATCAAATAATTCTTTCGTTCCATCTTAGCTTTCTTTCAACATGAGCTAATAATATTCCTTGTCTTTCTGCCCCCTTGTTGCATCCATACTTAGCTTATCTTAGTGCCCACACTTGCCAGAGTTTTCATACAACTCATATGATCCCGAATATTACTTTTAATTCTTAATCCTGTTCATTAGCCACGGTAGGTGCCACTTTCACTTGGAATGCTTATAATGTTGTTGCGAGATTGTTGTACTACGACCATATCCTCTTTAGGTCATTATTGTCACGACCCAAAGGGTCATCACCTATGTTATTACCCACCCCGTACTTTCGAGGCCTAGAAAACCTCATTTGTAATTGCCTCGATTGGCGTGCGCAGTCCGGGCACGTAGCCGGATAACTTAAATATGAAATTCTATGAAAAATACTAAGATTTGATATTAAAATGAATAAATGTGACTTCGGTCAACCTTTTCGGTAAACGGCCCCGGACCCGTGATTTGACGGCCCCGGAGGGTCCGTAGGAAAATATGGGACTTGGGCATATGCCTGGAATCGAATTCTGAGGTCCCAAGCCCGATAAATGAATTTTTGAGTAAAATTGTTTTCTGAAAATATTTAAGGAAATTAAAAATGAAATCTGATTAGAAAGTGATGGTATTGGGCCCGTATTTTGGTTTCGGTGCCCGGTACATGCCTTATATATGATTTAGGTCCTTTTTGTACAGTTTGGTTGAAATCGGGTTTCGTTTGAAGTGTTTCGGACGTAAAATGGAATACTTGATATCTTATGAAATTTGATAAGATTCATGGACTTTGAGGCTTAATTTGGTGTATATGATGTTGTTTTGGCGATTTGATCCCATGGAAAAGTTCGTATATGTGAAATTTGGTGTCGTTCCGAGATGTATAGGTCAGTTCGGCACGTTGTTAGCGAAGTTAGAAAACTTAGAATTTCCTAAGTTTGGTTCTTCAGAATTGGAGGTTGATTTCGAATTTTAGCGTTGTTTTGAGTGTTCCGAAGGCTCGAGCGAGTCCATGTTATTATTTGGGACTCATTTGTATATATTTTCAGGGGCTCGGGTGGGCCCAGGGGCCTTCCGGACCCCGCACGAGGCCAAAAAACCGGCAAAAGCTACTACTAGTGGAAAGCTACTGGTGTGGCCGCAGGTGCGGAGTCTTCATCGCAGGCGCGACTCAGCAGGTGCGGAGTTTAGTTCGCAGGCGCGGCTCCGCTGGTGCAGAGTATTCTTCGCAGGTGCGGGACCGCACCTACGGTCCCAAAGTCGAAGGAGCGGAAACCTTGTGAGGCAGACTTATTTAAGGATCAAAAACACGGGTTTCTTCATCATGTTTCAATTCCAAAACTCCATTAAAAGACCTTAGAGCTTGGGAGGGGCTGTCCAAAGTCATTATCATCCAAGGTAAGCCATTCCTCCCCTAAGTTGTCAATTATGCATGGAATTCAACTACTTTTATTCTTGAACATGCCAATTCATGGGAAAATTGGATAAAAACTTCTAGGGCTTTGATAATTAGTGAATTATCCCATATTAGCCATAAATTCTTGAATAAATTATATAATTTCACTCCTTAGGCTTCGGGTAATATATTCCTCCAAGAATTTTCGAAATACGAACGTGTGGGCCCGTGGTCAAAATTCCTAATTTCGTAAAAATTTCTTAAACTTTGGGATCCCTTGTCAATTCTCCTTCTTGGGATCCCTTGTCAATTCTCCTTTGTCCGAGGAGTGATTTTATCGAGGTGAATCTCCTTTCTAACCTTGTGAGGCGGAAATTGTCCCTCTAGGTAACCCCTATTTCTATGTGATCTTGTTTGGGGGCTACATACGCACCAAGTGACGAGAGTCCGTACGTAGTGACTATTAATGCTACATCCGGGTAGTTAGGACACAACATGTTCATTGTTTTCCCCCTTGTACTCTCATTATGACTTGTATTCTTGTGTGGTTGGTATTGTTGACTTTGAACGTGGTGATACTTGGGTTGAATTAAGTTTGATAAGAATAATCAGAGGATGGGATCGGGCCGTACGCCACGACAGAGTGATGATTGACAATATTGTGGGATCAGGTCGTACACCACGGATGGAGTAATGTTAGATTATATTGTGGGATCGGACCATACGCCACGGCAGAGAGGTGACATAGTATATATATATATATTATGGGAGCGGGCCATACGCCACGGCGAGACTTATGATTTCAGGATGGGATCAGGTTGTACGCCACGACAAAGATTACAGGATGGGATCGGGCCATACATCACGGCAAGGGTTACAGGATGGGATCGGGCCGTACGCCACGGTGGCTTTCTGGATTGTTATTTGATGTTTAATACCGACATACTTGGTTATTTGTCTTTCATGCCTATTTCTTTTCCTTGCATCTTGCTTACTTTATTACTGATGGACCTTAGTGAGTATCGGGTCGACTTCTCGTCACTACTTCTTCGAGATTAGTTGGGATGCTCACTGGGTACATATTTATGTATGTACTCATGCTGCACTTTCTTTCTTCTCCATTGACTGTACAGGTCTGAAGGTTGGTACGCCTGATCATCAGTCCGATGCTAGATACTGACAGGAGTTGGTTATACTTCGCGTGAGCTGCTCTTCCTAGCGATTCCTGGCAGCACCTTGGAGTTTGCTTTTGTATTTTCCCGTCTATTTCATTCAGACTATGGGATTATATATATTTATGTATTATGATAGTGGCCCGCAACACTCGTGACACTAGTTCCTAGCACTCACATGCGTATATTTTGGGATTTTGGGCTGCATTTCATACATGTGCTTATCTTTTGGCTCACGGGTTAGATTTCTTAATTTCACGTCACCGGCTAGTATTATGTAAATAAATGCTTAAAACTGGTAAAAGTTGGATCAATTAATCATATGGGAAGGGTAACACTTAGTAGAATTAAGTTGGCTTGCCTAACCCTGTTGTTGGGCGCCATCACGACCCGTGTAGGAAATTGGGTCTTGACAATGTGGTATCAGAGCCTATAGATTCACGTAAGTCTCACGAGTCCTGGGCAAACCTAGTAGAGTCTTGCGGATCGGTACGGAGGAGTCTATACTTATCTTCAGGAGGCTACAGGATGTTAGGAAATCTCTATTTGTTCTTACTCTATCGTGCAGTCTATGATTTACTAAATTCATGCTTCTATTCTCTCACAGATGGTGAGGACGCGTGCATCTCATGTGCCTGACCCGGGAGAGGGTGCCACCCCCACCGCTCGAGGCCATAGCTACACCGATCCCACCACCAGAGGACCCTATGTTAGAGGAGCAGGATGAGGTTCCCCCAGCAGATCCGGCACCCGTCGACTTTATGACGGTGTAGGGCTTTCAGGAAGCCATGGGCCGTATAATGAGGTTCATGGACACCATGTCCCAGGCTGGTTTATTTCCAGCAGACCCTGTCACTTCACAGGAGGGAGGGGGAGCCCAGACCCCTACTGCCTAGGCAATAGGTCCGACAGCAGCATTTCATCCCACCCCGGGTACATTGCCCGTGGATGATGCCCAGCCTACAACAGCAGCACCAGAGACCAGGCCAGTTGTGGGTGGTGACCGGCATAAGATGTTTGACAGATGGACCCAGGATTTCAGTGATAGGTGCAGGGATGGACTGCATAACATGGGGATCCTAGCGTCCAATGGGCTGGATTTCACCGCATTCCAGTTAGAGGGCAGAGCTGACAGGTGGTGGCAGTCTTATATTCTCAGCAGGCCAGCCGATTCTCCTACTGTCACTTGGGAGCAGTTCACACAGATGTTCATGGACAGATATTTTCCACCCTCTGAGAGGGAAGAGCTGAGGGGTCAGTTTGAGCGGTTGGAGCAGGGGCAGATGTCTATGACGGATTATGAGGCCAGATTCTTAGAGTTATCACGCCATGCTTATGATATTACCCACTGATGTTGAGAGAGTTCGGAGGTTTGTAGCAGGGTTGCATGCAGGTATTAGGTCCACCATGGCTCGAGAGGTGGAGATGGGTACCTTGTACCACCTTGTGGTCGAGATAGCTCGACGTATTGAGGCATACCGGATGAGGAGTAGGGAGAAGGGTCAGCAGGACAGGAGAGCCAGATTTGCAGGTGACTTTAGAGGTACTCCAACTAGGGGCAGGGGTCATTTTGGAGGTAGTCGGCCCAGCAGACCATCATATATGGCGCCTCAACTACCTCGTCGAGGTGTCCCAGTTAGGCCCCAGTTCAGTGCCATGCCAGAGCGCTCCTATCGGCCTCCAGCTATTAAGGGTTCTTCCAGTGGTTATCCCAGTCATCAGGGGTCCCTCAATCCTTATTTCAGTGCTATGCGTGAGGGCTCTCGTCACCCTCCGTCCATCCAGGATTCATTGTCAAGGCAGTGAGTAGTAGTGCCAGGGGGTTTCTTTGACTGTGGGAACCTGGGCCACACATGGAGGTTTTCTTCCAGGTACTGGGGCAAGGCCGTGTAGCAGCGTCACCAGCCCGCGGTTTCAGCACCTGCAATCCGACGGCCTAGAGGTGGAGGTCAGGTTGGCAGGGGCCGACCTAGAGGGGGAGGCTAGTCCGGAGAGTATGGGTCAGCTCCAGCCCATTCTGGGGGAGCCCAGCCTTCAGGTGCTCCATCCAGGTTTTATGACTTTCCGACCAGATCAGATGTAGTGGCCTCAAACGCCGTGATCACAGATATTATCTCAGTATGTGGTAGAGAGGCTTCGGTGTTATTTGATCCGGGATCCACTTAGCCTTATTTTCTCCTTTTTTGGATGTCTCTCGAGAGTCCTTGGGATCTCCTATATATGTGTCCACTCTTGTGGGTGACTCTGTGGTGGTAGACTGGGTGTATCGGTCTTGTGTGATCACCTTCTGTGGGTTTGAGACCAGAGCCGACCTTTTATTGCTCGACATGGTTGATTTTGAGGTTATCTTGGGCATGGATTGGCTATCTCCTTATCATGCCGTGCTCGATTGCCATGCCAAGACAGTTACTTTTTCCATACCTGAGCCTCCTAGGCTGGAATAAAGGGTTTCTTCATTTAGCACATCTAGCCAGGTATTTCATTCTTGAAGGCTCAACATATGGTCGAGAAGGGTTGTCTAGCCTATTTGGATTATGTGTGGGATACCACTGCTGAGTCTCAGACGATTGATTCTGTGCCAGTAGTTCGCGAGTATGCGGATGTATTTCCTTCAGATCTTCCAGGAATGCCTCCGGCCCGTGATATTGATTTATGCATTGATTTACCCCCAAATACTCAGCCTATATCTATCCCTCCGTATCGTATGGCTCCAAAAGAGTTGAAGGAGTTTAAGGAGAAGCTTGAGGATTTGTTAGCTAAGGGGATCATCAGACCGAGTGTGTCGTCGTGGGCTGCTCCAGTGCTATTTGTGAAGAAGAAGGATGGGTCTATGCAGATGTGTATTGATTACCACCAGCTGAACAAGGTTACCATTAAGAACAAGTATCCCTTACCCCGCATCGATAATATTTTTGACCAGTTACAGGGTTCTCGTGTGTTTTTTAAGATTGACTTGAGATCAGGGTATCATCAGTTGAAGATTCGAGCTTCAGATGTTCCAAAGACTACTTTTCGTACGAGATATGGCAATTATGAGTTCCTGGTGAAGTCCTTTGGTTTGACTAACGCCCCAGCGGCCTTTATGGACTTGATAAATATGGTGTTCAGGTCGTATATTGATTCCTTCATCGTTGTCTTCATTGATGACATTTTGATTTACTCCCGTAGCCTGGGGGAGCACGAGCAGCATTTGAGAGTCGTGCTCCAGACCTTGCGGGATTAGAAGCGATATGCTAAATTCTCCAAGTGTGAGTTTTGGTTGGATTCGGTGGCATTTTTGGGGCATTTGGTATCTGGAGAGGGTATCAAGGTCGGTCCTCAGAAGATCGAGGGAGTTCAGAATTGGTCGCGTCCTACGTCAGCTACTGAGATCAGGAGCTTTATGGGCCTAGCAGGTTATTATCACCGATTCGTGGGGGGTTTCTCTTCTATTGCATCTCTATTGACTAGATTGACTTGGAAGAATGCCCCGTTTCGATGGACTGACGAGTGTGAGGCGAGCTTTCAGAAGCTCAAGACAGCATTGACCTCAGCACTAGTTCTAGTATTGTCATCTGGTTCTGGAAGGTACACGGTGTACTGCAACGCTTCACGCGTTGGATTGGGGTGCGTGTTGATGCAGGAGGGGAGAGTTATTGCTTATGCTTCACGCCAGATAAAGTTTCATGGGAAGAACTACCCGGTGCACCATTTGGAGTTGGTAGCGATTGTTCAAACTCTTAAGATCTGGAGGCACTATTTGTATGGGGTGTCCTGTGAGGTCTACACTGACCACCGCAGCTTACAGCACTTATTTAGACAGAAGGATCTTAATTTGAGGCAGCGCAGATGGCTTGATTTGTTGAAGGATTATGATATTACCATTCTTTATCACCCGGGAAAGGCTAATGTGGTAGCGGATGCGTTGAGTAGAAAGACTGAGAGCATGGGTAGCTTGTCTTATTTTGCAGCGGAGGAGAGACCTCTAGCCTTGGACATTCAGTCCTTGGCCAATCTCTTGGTGAGATTAGAACTTTCTGAGCCTCGTCGAGTATTGGGACATGTGGTTGCTCAGTCTTTGTTATTGGGGGAGATTAAGGCCCGACAGTTCTATGATTCGTGTTTGCAGAGCTTTAGGAAACAGTGGTTCAGTGTAGGTCCAAGAAGGTTACTATTGCCGAGGATGGTGTTCTGAGATTTCAGGGCCGCTTATGTGTTCCTAATGTTGATGGCCTAAGGGAGATGATTCTAGAGGAGGCGCACAGTTCTCAATATTCTATTCACCCTAGCGTTGATGGTGGCGTAGGATGAGGATGGATATAGTGGCATATGTGGCGTGGTGTTTGAATTGTCAACAGGTTAAGTATGAGCATCAGAGGCATGGTGGTTTATTTCAGAGGATTGAGCTTCCCGAGTGGAAATGGGAGAGGATCACTATGGACTTCATTACCGGACTTCCGTTGACCCGGAATAAGTTCGATGTAGTTTGGGTCATTGTGGATAGGTTGACCAATTCAGCGCATTTCATTCCTGTGGAAGTCTCCTATTCATCTGAGAGGTTAGCTGAGATCTATATCCGGGAGATCGTTCTCCTTCATGGTGTGCCGGTATCTATCATTTCAGACCGGGGCGCGAATTTCACCTTGCGATTATGGGCAGCAGTTCAAGGAGAGTTAGGCACCTAGGTGGAGTTTAGCACTGTCTTTCATCCTCAGACGGATGGGCAGTCCGAGCGGACTATTTAGATATTGGAGGATATTCTCCGAGCTTGTGTTATTGACCTTGGATGATCATGGGATCAGTTCTTGCCTTTAGCAAAGTTTGCCTACAACGACAGCTACCAGTCGAGTATCCAGATGGCTCCTTATGAGGCCTTATATGGTAGGCGGTGTCGATCTCCAGTTGGATGGTTTGAGCCAGGAGAGGCTCGGTTGTTGGGTACATACTTGGTTCAGGAGTCCTTGGACAAGGTCACGATAATTTAGGATAGGCTTTGTACAACTCAGTCCAGGCAAAAGAGTTATGCAGATCGCAAGGTTCGAGATGTGGATTTCATGGTTGGTGAGCGAGTATTGCTCCGTGTGTTGCCTATGAAGTGCGTGATGATATTTGGGAAGAAGGGCAAGCTTCCCCCTAGATTCATTGGTCCGTTTGAGATTCTTGATCGGGTGGGAGAGGTGGCTTATAGACTTGCATTCCCACCTAACTTATCAGCCGTACATCCAGTATTTCATGTGTCTATGCTTCGGAGATATCACGGCGATCCAGCCCATGTGTTGGATTTCATCACTATCCAGTTGGACAAGGACTTATCTTATGAGGAGGAGACGGTAGGCATTCTAGACCGGCAAATTCGTCAGTTGAGGTCCAAGAGTTTCCCCTCTGTTCGTGTTCAAGGGAGAGGTCAGCCTCCTGAGGCATCGACCTGGGAGTCCGAGTCCGATATGCGGAGCCGTTACCCTCATTTATTTTCCAACTCAGGTACTTCCTTTTTCTGTCTGTTCGAGGACGAACGGTTGTTTTAGAGATGGAGAATGTGATGACCCTTCATCACCTATGTTATTACCCACCCCGTACTTCCGAGGCCTTGAAAACCTCATTTGTAATTGCCTTGATTTGTGTGCGCAGTCCGGGCACGTAGCCGGACAGCTTAAATATAAAATTCTATGAAAAATGCTAAGATTTGATTTTAAAATGAATAAAATTGACTTTGGTCAACATTTTGGGTAACGGACCCTGACCCATGATTTGACGGCCCCAGAGGGTTCGTAGGAAAATATGGGACTTGGGCGTATGCCCGGAATCGAATTCCGCGGTCCCAAGCCCGATAAATGAATTTTAGAGTAAAATTATTTTATGAAAATATTTAAGGAAATTAAAAATGAAATCTGATTAGAAAGTGATGGTGTCAGGCCCGTATTTTAGTTCCGGTGCCCGTTACATGCCTTATATATGGTTTAGGTCCTTTCTGTAAAGTTTGGTTGAAATCGGGTTTCATTTGAAGTGTTTCAGACGAAAAATGGAATACTTGATATCTTATGTAATTTGATAGGATTCATGGACTTTGAGGCTTAATTTGGTTTATATGATGTTGTTGTGGCGATTTGATCGCACGGGCAAGTTCGTAGGATGTTGTGTGAGCAATCTGTGAAATTTGGTGTCGTTCCGAGATTTATAGGTCAGCTCGGCACGTTGTTAGAGAAGTTAGAAAACTTAGAATTTCCTAAGTTTGGTTATTGAGGTTTGGAGGTGTGAATTCTAGTTTTAGCATTGTTTTGAGTGTTCTGAAGGCTTGAGCGATTCAGTGTTACGATTTGGGACTCGTTGGTATATTTTGTTAGGGGCTCGGGTGGGCCCAGGGGCCTCCCAGACCCCGCACGAGGCCAAAAAAAACCAGCAAAAGCTACTCCTGGTGCACAGCTATTAGTGTGGCCGCAGATGCGGAGTCTTCATCGCAGGCGCGACTCCACAGGTGCGGAGTTTCCTTCGCAGGTGCGGCTCTGCTGGTGCGGAGTATTCTTCGCAGGTGCGGGACCGCACCTACGGTCCCAAAGTCGCAAGAGCAGAAATCCCTGTAAGGCAGACTTATTTAAGGATCAAAAACACGGGTTTCTTCATCGTTTTTCAATTCCCAAACTCCATTAAAAAACCTCAGAACTTGAGAGGGGCTGTCCAAAGCCATTATCACCCAAGGTAAGCAATTCCTCCCCTAAGTTGTCAATTATGCATGGAATTCAACTACTTTTATTCTTGAACATGCCAATTCATGGGAAAATTGGATAGAAACTTCTAGGGCTTTGATAATTAGTGAATTATCCAATATTAGCCATACATTCTTGAATAAATTATATAATTTTTCTCCTTAGGCTTCGGGTAATCTATTCCTCCAAGAATTTTTGAAATCCGAATATGTGGGCCCGGGGTCAAATTCCTAATTTCATAAAGAATGATTAAACATTGGTATCCCTTCTCAATTCTCCTTCTTGGGACTGAAATTAATTTAAATATACTATGTTTGGCTAGTTGTGAGCCGTTAAGAGTAGTTTGGGAGTTTCGGGGGCATCCGTTGATCCGGTCCTTAGTCCGAGGAGTGCTTTTATCGAGGTGAGTCTCCTTTCTGACCTTGTGAGGGGGAAATTGTCCCTCTAGGATACCTTGATTGCTATGTGATCTTGTTTGGGGGGCTACATACGCACCAAGTGACGAGAGTCCGTACGTAGTGACTATTAGTGCTTCGTCCAGGTAGTTAGGACACATCATGTTCATTGTTTTCCCTCTGGTACTCTAATTATGACTTGTATTCTTGTGTGGTTGGTATTGTTGCCTTTGAACGTGGTGATACTTGGGTTGAATTAGGAGTGATAAGAATAATCATAGGATGGGATCGGGCCTTACTCCACGACAAAGTGATGATTGACCATATTCTGGGATCGGGCGGTACGCCACGGATGGAGTAATGTTAGATTATATTGTGGGATCGGACCGTACGCCCTGGCAGAGAGGTGATAGAGTATATATATATTATGGGAACAGGCCATACACCACGGCGAGACTTATGATTTCAGGATGGAATCGGGCCGTACGCCACGGCAAGGATTACAGGATGGATAGGGTCGTACGCCACGGCAAGGGTTACAGGATGGGATCGGGCCGTATGCCACGACGGATATCAACTTTAGTGGATTTCTAGATTGTTATTTGATGTTTAATATCGATGTACTTGGTTATTTTTCTATCATGCCTATTGTTTTTCCTTACATCTTGCTTACTTTATTACTATTGGACTTTAGTGAGTATCGGGTCGACTTCTCGTCTCAACTTCTTCGAGATTAGGCAGGATACTCATTGGGTACATATTTATGTATGTACTCATGTTGCACTTTCTTTCTTCTGTACTTGACTGTACATGTCCGGAGGTTGGTACGCTCTATCATCAGTTTGGTGTTAGATACTGACCGGAGTTGGTTATACTTCACGGTGAGATGCTCTTCCTGGCGATTCCTGGCAGCACCTCGGAGTTTCCTTTTGTATTTTCTCGTCTATTTCATTCAGACTAAGGGATTGTATATATTTATGTATTCTGATTTATTCTGATAGTGGCCCACGACACTCGTGACACTAGCTCCTGGCGCTCACATGCGTATATTTTGGGATTTTTGGCTGCATTTCATACATGTGCTTATCTTTTGGCTCACGGGTTAGATTTCTTAATTTCACGTCACCGGCTAGTATTATGTAAATAAATGCTTAAAACTAGTAAAAGTTGAATCAATTAATCATATGGGAAGGGTAACACTTAGTAGAAGTAAGTTGGCTTGCCTAACCCCGTTGTTGGGCGCCATCACGACACGTGTGGGAAATTAGGTGGTGACAGTTATGCTTTGGTTGAAGGCTTCTTTCTTATCTTCTCAGCTAGTCTTTCGTTGTAGTACTTAGGGAGAACCCTTAACTCTAGTAAAGCTGTGAGTTTATTATGAACCTTTTTTTATGTCCTTACTTGTCTATAATTGTCTGTAGTTGGTTACTTACATGCCCTTGTGCTTGTATAGTTGCTTCTGAACTGATATTTTGACTGTCTTCCCAGTGGTACATTCTTTTATCCCCGTAACACTCATATGGTACTTTTAACTACCCCGACTCTTGTTTGAATATGTCTCAAGTATTATAATGATATTCTCTAAGGCTGAATTCTCCATGTTGGGTCCTACTATGTTTATCTTACACGATCTGATGACTCATCTATAACCTCATGTTTAGCCGTAACTGGGATCTTCCTGACCAATTACTAACTACTCGTTGGCCCATTCTCATATCAATATTCCTCGTAATCTTTCTTGGGTTAGTTCCTTTGTCTTAACTTACGTCTCGCACTAGCTCCTTATTTATTAACAACAGCTCGGGCAGGAACCTTTACTTCCTCTCCTTGACGTCGTGCTTGCACAATATTTTGGAATCGTAGCGTATTTGTAAGATTTGGATAAGTTCCATCTCATTCCTCTTTCATTTATCACATTCTTCCTTTACCATCCCATAGTCACTAGAACCACTTAATTCTGGCTTAATGCCAAATTACTCCATATTCCCCTATTTAGGGATGTACTAAAACTGAAGCCACGAGGATATACCTATATATATTTTACCTCTTCATCTTTTGTGTCATTTCTCAAAATCAATGATCCTTACTCGCCTTGTGGAAGTTCTTCTATACCAAGGATGACAAATTCACTTACTCGCGAGGTTGACACTTAGCATAACTGGCACATACAGTCTCTTAAGCTTAACTTTGCTCACATTACTTGCTCTGGGGAAGCGTCTCCCCAAATGAATATTCTCTGTATTCATTGTGAATCTTCTTCTGTGGTCCCTTCTATTACTGCTGGAACGAAATCTAAAATTCCCATAATGCCAGGTACTTCCCAATCATTCAGTACATAATTCATATTTAGTTTATCTTGTTTGCAAGTCCATACTGATTTTTGTTACTCTGGGGATTAACTCTCCCTTCTGGTAGTCGCGTTGGAGTTACGAACTTATTTCTCGAAATGAGGATATACCCTTATGGCCTATATTCTTTTGTTGTCTTAAGGCCCATCACCTTTCGTTTCTTTCTTCATTTAACTATAGGTTTTGTAAAACTCTACCGTTTTCATCAATGTATCATCCTTATTCATAATTCTTCCTTCTGTCTCTCCTTATTACTCTACTAATGTTTCTGCATATCCCTTTTCTTGTGAAAACTTCAATACAACATTCTTTCGCTTTTAGATTTCCTTTGCTCCATCCAGTGGCTCTTCAAGTTGCTTAACGTTCTCGCTTTACTAGGGACGCGAGCCACACTAAGGTAATATGTATCCCTTCAATTCTTATAGTCTATGTCTTTGTAGTACTCATATCTGGCTGAACTATGTTAAAGTGTACCATCTAGGTGTCTCACAAGGAGATCTATTAGCACATTTGCAATATCTTTCGGAAATGTCAATTGTCACAACCAATTCATCCATCATATTTTCTTATACTACTTCTATTAACCCCCATAGGGCATATCTGGAATGGGTGAGACCAATTGTATATACCTCTGTTACTATGGAATATAACTCAAAAAGCTTATGTGCCTCTGCCTGAATTATAGACATTGTTAACCTTTGTTAACCGGACGCCTCGTATCATCCTTTATCTTTACTTTTTTCCTTGTTGAAACTTGTATTTATCTTCTTATCTCTCATTTTATTTCATCATAAAGGTGGATAGGCATTCTTGCCTTAAGGCTTCTTATCAAGAGGCTTACACCTTTCGGTACGTACATGATCTGCCGAGGTCTCACATATACTTTCATAAGCATGATACAAAGTCGACTTCCTCTAATTCATCACTTCCACAGTTATAGATCTTATCGATCATCTTTCTGAATGAAGATATTGTCTTATTACGAAATAAAATAGACGTTCGGGACATGAATTCTTATAAGTGAGCTCTACCACACGATCTAGCGTAAGAAGAAAGATAGATAGTCTTAAATGACCTGTAGCATCCCGCTTATAAGTGTGGTGCACGACACACCCATAAACAAAATATTACTAGACACGGCTTGTAGGCTCCCTAGGAAAGAACTGCTCAGATACAACTTTTGTCACGACCCAAACTGATGGGTTGCGACGGGCACCCTCTACCTTACTCAACTGAGCACCAACGTAACGTATCTTTCTTATTACATCATTATATACATGTGACATACGAGCCTAATAGGCCAACATAATCGTTTATAATGTCGGCCATACAGTTTTTCATGTACACGACATAAGTCTACAAGCCTCTAAGAGTACATCAATGCCATAAAGGTCGGGACAGAGTCACGCCGTACCAAACAATACACGTCAAAATCATACTAACCAAACAAGAAACTCCGAAGCAAATGGAGTGCACCAACATTTTCCGCTGAGCTTATAGCCTACTTGGAGGGCTCTCGACGTGTCTATCTGGACCTGCGGGCATGAAATGCAGCATCCCCAGGCAAAAAAGGATGTCAATACGAATAATGTACAGAGTATGTAAGGCACATAAATAAATACATATGAGACGTGGATGACATATAGAGTACATGACTCAACCTGTAAGTCTGAATAACTTTGTAAATCATAAATTACTTTTAGGATCATGCATATGCGTATGAATCTTATGTTGTGCATAGGTAAATGGTTCATAACATCATCAGCCTCTGAGGGCATCCCATCATATCATATCAGCCACTGTGGGAAAAATCATCATCGTATACCAGCTGATCAGGTGGTGGTGCGTATATAACGCCATAACCTTTCCCATATTCCATATACATATATACGCGTATATATCACCGTTCGAATCATACATACATACATACATACATACATACATATATATATATATATGCGTATATAACGCCGTTTGAATCATATTTCAGCCACTGTGGGCAACATCATCATCATATACCAGCTGATCAGGTGGTGGTGCGTATATAACGCCATAACCTTTCCCATATTCCATATACATATATACGCGTATATATCACCGTTCGAATCATACATACATACATACATACGTACATACATATATATATATATATATGCGTATATAACGCCGTTTGAATCATATTTCAGCCACTGTGGGCAACATCATCATCATATACCAGCTGATCAGGTGGTGGTGTGTATATAACGCTATAACCTTTTCTCATATCCCATACACATATATTTACATATATAAGCGTATACAACAGGTCATGGGTAAATGTGCATATGTAAATGCATGAAATGCATATGAAATACGTCGATAAAATCTCTCGGCACTTCATAAGGACATTACGCCTCTGATTAATATTATGAAATAAACTTTACCAACATACGTATTTTCGAGACCCATGAACAGAAGATAATAATAATTCACATGGGGAATTAACAATATAGACACCCCTAGTATTTCTATGAATAGAGTAATTTATGAAAACCATGAGTTTGCTCGTTTATTCTGTACAATTTGGACCATGTCAAAAGAAAGAAGGGATAACCTTAGCATACCTGTTTATGCGAAATATGAACGAAATTACACTTGAACTCCTTGAAATCTTGGATGAATTTGTTATGCTTTGAACGTTCTTGAACTGAAGAATGGATTTAAACATAAAACTTATTCCAACGCTTCTTTGTTTAAAATTTTAGGAAGAAAACATTTCTGATTCTTGAAGTATCATTTGGGTTTGAAAATGGAATTGTCTGCTTGAGCTACAATTTGGTTACTGTACCGACAAAATTGAAAGCAGCTAGATTTGGTAATTGAGAAATGAAGTTTTGTTTGAAATGATTTCTATCTTCTGACGTTCTTGGCTTTAGGACAAAACTATATTGATGTTTTGAGGCTTTTACAAGACAAAGTCAGAATATGTTAAAGTGTAGTTGTCTTTTAGGCTTTTGACTTAAGTTACAACATTGTTAACAGTTCAAATAAGTCTTTGATAGCCACCTCCTCATAAATCAAGATGAGTCATTTTTTTAGTAGTGGCCCTTCTGCCACATTTTCTTGGGGGGGAGGGGGTGGGATTTAATCTTATCCACTTATTAGTTAATCGAGTAATGTCGTGTTACCACTATAATTAATTAATTACCCACATAATTTAAAAATTAGCACAAATTACTTAAAATATTAATCACTTTCCACATACCTTATACACCTTACTGGCATGGTCATGTAGTACATTGTATGACACTAGTCCATAAATATCGGGTATTTTAGCTCGGGCCATATTTTATCCCCAAAATGCCAAGTTCAGCGAAATTTATTTTTTCCGACTTGCTTCCCTTCTCACTTTCACGAATTTACTAATCACTTGTGAAATAGCATAATCCTTGTAATCCCCAAATAATAATTTTTTTTCCTTGGACTGATGTTAGTTACCTTACGACAAACTCAACACAAAATACTGCAGGGTGCAACATCATCGTAACTTATTACTGTGGAGCGTAATATTGATGTAATATTGCGGGGCGTAACATCATTCCCCCTTTGGAACATTCGTCCTCGAATGTTGACTGATGCTCCTATCATTTTCGTAACTTATAGCCCTTGTGAATACCTTAATACTCTTCTTTCCATTTAATTAGTTGCTTTGTGAATACATCCAAAGTCTAGGGTATTCTCCTTTTAGTCTTTTTGCTCATATCATGACATGTGGTCAAAATCTTCCTAGTCTTGTAAATGTTACTACCTTTCATCATGCAGCCTGTACAATTTTTAACCTTGTAAGTGTGCCCAATCTCTAGGATTCATATGTAGAGCTTGATAAGATATCCCTTTGGGCATATATGAGTATAATGAAGTTCTTCGCTCGGTACTTTGTTAAATTCACGAATATTTCTATTTCTCATCATATAGGTTCGTTTAGCCATCCGTATGAATTTACTGCCATAAGTCTGTCACGACCCAAATCCAGGCTAGTCGTGATGGTGGCTGTCACACCTCCTTTTTCCACTACCCCCGGATTAATGAAGGGTAGAGAGGGAGTTTTTCCAATTAAAGTGACATTATTCAGATTTGGGATTTATTTTTAGTTTTCAGAGTCGCCACCCGAATTTTTTACGGTGTTCCGGGACACCATTTATTTATTGAAATCCCAAACCGAGGAAATTTGACTCTGTTTTAATTTGTCTGTGACCAGAAATCCGAGTAAGGAATTCTGTTAACCTGGGAGAAGGTGTTAGGCATTCCCGAGTTCCGTGATTTTAGCGCGGTCGCTTAACTATTAATATTTGGCCTAATTATCTAATTATTTACATATTTTAAACCTATAGTGCTTTTTATCCCTCTTACTTTTTATCCGCTTTTAATATTTATGGAATTATTTTAATAGAAGTCACGATTGACGTGCACTTGTTATTTTTGGACACGTTGCAAACCGCGCCACATGAAATGTACCCGCGATTTACAACATGCTTATTTTAATTAATATTTTGATTTAGAGTNATCACGTCAGGCCATCCTAAATCAGCTCTCCGTGTGATAGGACTGCTAGTTCTGAAAAGAATTTGTTTTTAGCCCATGATGGCAAACGTGAGAATCAGAGTATCCCTTGTTTGTTTAAATATATATATACTTATGAAATTCAGATATCTAAATATGTTATTTGTTAAGTCTGATACTAATGGATAAACTGGAATCAATCAATTCTTTCCAGAATTTTATGATTTCTAACACAGGCCCTGTCCAGTAATATTTAACAATTCTTAACAAACTAATCTCATGCATCTAAAGTTTTAGAGTTCACGCCTATGTAAACATCAATTTTTGCAAATTTATGAGATACAAGACAAACTGAAGATAATCTAATGATCCGTGTTGAAACTCCACTGAATTTGAGATAAACATTTTTTCGAAGATCCAAACGGGGTGTTTATACGGATTTTCATACATTCTTTTGTTTAATATCATGGCAGCACAGGCAAAAATATAAGCTCGAGTTTTCAGGAACGTGAATAAAAAAACAGAGATTACACGTACAGTCCAGTCTTAAATTATATTACAATGAAAGCAAAAAAAAATAGGGGAGGGGGGTTACAACTTGACTGCCGCTGTACATTTTTTCAGAATGAAAGAAACTAGAAATAAGACTCTAACTAATTTTTTGAATCGAAACTCCCTTGAGTCCTTACGTTCGAGTTTTCTCTTTGTAATCTGTAAAACAACCTAATACAGCTTAAGTGTTATGCAACCACCAAAACCAAACTGACCATGAAGAGGCCAGTTTTAATTCAGATATGGCGTGTGTTTAAACCACCCTGTCTGGCAGAATATTTTATGCAATTTCTCAGGGTGAATATGATCATACAAGGATCAATTCACTTCTAGACTTGTCATTTTGTACTTGGGACTTTTAGTCCTATCAATTCCTTAACTTGATTTTTGTAGGCATTTCAAGAGGATAAACGTGATCAATATGAAGGATTCCAGATTTTCTCCTCTAGTGAGCCTTTCATTGTCTATTCTACATCCTTTGAAAGGATAATTTCAGCAAGCCAATTACTGCTCATGCACTGTTATGAGACGAATTTGACTCTCAAAGAGTCAAATTCACCTACCTTGGTGCTAACATTAACCTAATTCTAATTATATGGCACTTCAATTATCTAGACATTTGTAGGGGATGGATTTGATCATTCGAAGGTTCAAATTCCTCACCCTAATGCCCTTCTTAACTACACCCTTTAACTTTTTAAAACGTGAACTTCAGCCATTTATGCTGCTGTTTTGTGCACTATTGTGGGGTGAACTTGACTATCAATAAGTCAAACTCATCTACCCTAGTGCTAATATTAACCTAATTCTAACTATATGGCACTTCAATTATCTAGGCTCTTGTAGGGGATGGATTTGATCATTCGAAGGTTCAAATTCCTCACCCTAATGCCCTTCTTAGCTACACCCTTTAACCCTTTTAAAAGGTGAATTTCAGCCATTTATGCTGCTGTTTAGTACACTATTGTGGGGTGAACTTGACTATCAATAAGTCAAACTCATCTACCCTAGTGCTAATACTAACCTACCCAGAGACTTGCTTGTTGAATCTCTTTATTGACCAAATAGACGCAATTGAAAGCATATTTTTTGTGCACTCTTAGGGGAAGAACCTGACCATAAAAAGGGCCAGATTGAGTCATCCTAGTGCAACTTGTTCTATTACTTGAAACTGGGAATATTAACTGAACAGTTAACACATAACAAACAAAAATACCAATATCAAAACAATAATTGTCACACTCACAGATTTATTCTCATGTTAACAAAACATCTATAAAACCACATTTACGTACAGAAGAAGAAAAAACTCTATTTATCAAAAAAAAGAAAACAGCTAGCTTAAGAAATGAGTAGAAGCAGAGAGTTTTAATACAGCACTTTATTAAGAACAAGAAGAGTTAATACATACCTTTTAAGAGTAGAACAAATAGAAAATTGGACCAAATAAAGGTCAGATGCTAAAGAAGACTGGAGACCAACACAACAACTAATCAGACAACAAAACCAGCAGTAGAGAAAACCCAGGAAATGAGAGCTCGGAGAACCAGGACTTGAATCAAAACCAGCAACAAATAAATATCTCAACCGGATAAACTTTAAAACCCCAGAAAGAACCAGTTAGCTATTACCCAAGTTCAAAGAATAGCATCCTTGAAGAAAACCATGTTTTTTTTGGATACTTCTATACCTAATCTAATGTTCTCTTAGTATAGGATTTCTACTGTGTGTGTGTACATGAAATTTGTGTGTCCAGATTTTCAATAGGGCCTCGGGTTCAGAAGAGAAGATCCTTTATATGTCAAAAGAAAGTCTATTTATAAGGAGTCCACATATGGGATATGTTTTTTGCATATCCCTTATCCAAAAGGCTGGAAAAAAATGGTCCTCATAGTACATACGGCAGCTGTCAACCATATCTTTCGGACAACTGCCCCTATTCTTGAATATTCTTTCTTATCAAAAGACTTTTCTATCCTTAAAATTCTGATTTCCTAACTACATTACCTAATACACCCCCTTGGAGTCCCTGAATTTACCATTGGGTAATCAGGGTTAAACTTACTTGGGTTATTACTTGGACTTTGGTTAGTTAACTCTAGTTAGACTTCTACCTAACTAGGATCATTAGGTATTAACTTATTAATCAATTCAGGCCAATTAACTTCTTAACATAAGTTAACTGATTCAATTTGATTAATTCAACTTAATGACCTAAAATCAGAAGCTTGATTAATTATTAAGATCATGTTAACTAATTTGTTCTAGCTAATTAATTCTAACTAGTTGTTCTATACATGTATTAGGACTTAATTAGTTTTTTAAGAGACTATTAGACTAGGTTAATCTATTAAACAAATGATTGTGGGAAATTATTGTTAACTAAATTAGTCTTGATAAGTCTAGGTTAAATCATGACCAACCATTGTTTTAGAACTGAGTTTTAACCTAATTGGTTCATTAATTTCTCATTATTAGCTGATTTCAAATTGTTGAGGATTTTAGTCGATTAATGAGAGTTAATTAAGTTGTTAAAATTAGTCAGTTTTCGTGTATTAAACATGTTTAAGTTTCACTTGACCCTAGGAGGAATCAATTTGTTTGAGTTAATTGA
>ML309145.1:38096-63799 GCA_005239505.1 Nicotiana paniculata | reverse complement strand
ACATTTAGTTAGGGACATAGGATTTCTATATAAATACTAAGAGCAAATATTGAAAAAAAGAGGAAGGAAGACTAAAAAAAAATCGGACCTACCCCTCACCTTTCTGATTTCATCTTTTTCATGTTCTCAATCGAAGAAGAAAGCAAATACACCTAACCCCATCGCCTCTTTCAACTTGGAAGGCCAGCATCCGCCGTCGCTGCCACCTCTGGCAAGCCATTGAGTTTCCTTAGCCGTTGCTTCTTTCCCTTCTTCCCCCTCTACTGTCTTTGTATCATCGGAGTCGCACCGTCGACGATGAACGAAAAGAAAATCGGCGACTGTTTCATCCCCATTATTCTCGTGTGCTTGACTTCTATGTCGGACGAGTTTAGATCTAACAAGTTCGGGATTTTTGTGGCGTTTTGTGCCGAGTTTGGCCAAAATTAGTTCTCTGGCGATTCCTTCGTGTGTGTTGTTTTGACTGTTGCTCCAGTGTTGCCATCGTTGTGGTAGTAGCGTCATTGACTCCGGCAAGTTTCGAGATCTGTATCGTAGTTCCGTTCGAGGTTTCCATTTTTGGACCGGTTAGCAGTAACTAATTTTGTTTGAAGGTTCAATGTGAGATTTACTTCTTTCATTTTTGTTTTGTTCCGATACAATGTTTAAGAACACTTATTTTATTTTTTGTGAAATCTATGTGGACTGTAAAGATTTACTACACTAGGATGGACTTTAATTATGATGACATTTGATTCATGATAAGTACTATAGTAGGTTAGCTCTTACTGTCAGATATATCCATGACTTCAAATAGCAAACTTGCTTCGTCGAAGCAGAGTGAAGACAAATACTAAGGAATCTCGTGAACAGTAGAAAAAAATGAATGTTAGTTTAAATTTGGGAAAGTATACAAGGTATTTATGAAAGGTTTTATTTATTTATTTTGAAGTAGATTATATTGCTCATCCTTAGCCTTACAATAATTTCAAATTTAAGAGAAAGAAACAAGTCATGAACACAACAATATTCTTTAGGCGCGTATTAATAAATAAATTATCGTGATTATGTACACGTCCGCGTGACATAGTTATGATTTCCAAAATAAATCAAAGTACGTGTTCGCGTGACTTTGGCCGAACAATCTTAATAATAAAATTTTTATTAATCGCGTACATGTTCGCACGAAACGAGTACGAATTAAAAATGAATATTCGTAGAAAAATGCTTTGGGCGCAATTTAGTCTATCATCGAGATTGTGTACACGTTCACGTGACATAATTACGATTCTTTTAAAAATAAATCGAGGTATGCGTTCGAGCAACTTCGGCCAGCTTTTCTAAATAATACAAAAGTGTTATTAGTTGTGTACACGTACGCGTGACATGACTTTGACATATCGAACAAACGAGTACACGTACGCATGACTTATTTCAAAATTTCATAATAAAGTGATTGACAGCGGTAAAAGGTAAAAAATAAACATAGGTCCTAAAATGAGTAATTAGACAAAATAAACCAGGCATGAATCATTAAGCGACCGTGCTAGAACCACATAATTTGGGAGTGCCTAACACCTTCTCCCGGGTTAACAGAATTCCTTACCTAGTTTTTCTGTTTTCATAGACTTTAAACGAAGTCAAAATTTTCCTCGATTTGGGATTTAAAATAAACCGGTGACTTTGACACCATAAGTTATTCCAAGTGGCGACTCTTAATAAATGAAATAATCTCATTTCGACTAAGGTCACTTAAATTGAAAAAACTCCCTATATCCCCCCTATCGCGAAAAAAAGAGGTGTGACAATGACGGAGGCTATGATTCAACAAACTTTCTATAGGGGGGTCAATACTACCGATCAATGCGTGGTCAACCAACTAGTCGCTAGAAATTTCATGATAAAGCCATATGCGGAAGCTTGTGATATCTTAGATGAAATGGCGGAAACTTCTTCGACATGGCAAAGTAGAGCAAATGTTTCTCAAGGTGATCCAAATGTTATTCACCTACATAAAGAATTGCATGATCACGGGCAAGCAATTGCCAATTTGACCACCATAATGAATCAATTAGCCGAGGCTCAACTTCGACAAATGCAAGGTCCTGAGAAAGTAAATGCAATTAAGGGTGTTAATATGATGGTAAACAAGAGAAGACAAAAGGGTCCTCAAGTGCAAAACCCTGTAGAACATTATGTGCAAGAAGATAGTGGGTTTGATCAAGATGAATCTTACAATGAACAAGAAGAGGAAGTACAATATGTGAACAACTTCCAAGGGCAAAGAAACAACTCTCAAGGACCACATCAACAACAATGGCGATCTCAAGGTAATCAAGGAATTTGAATTCTAGCAACCAAGACAATTGGAATGGTGGTAACAACCAAGGAAAATTAGAACAATCAAAACAATCAAGGAAATTGGAATGGTCAAAACAACCAAATTAATTAGGGGTGGCAATAGTGAAGGATATAGGGGAGGCAACAACCAAGAGGAATGGAACAACAACCAAGGGACTTGGGGTCGAGCTTTCAAAGGCCCCCGATGTATCAACAACCGAGCAATCCGCCTCCTTATCCTTCCCATGGTCCCAACTCTTCCAACAATGAGATGGGGTGAATTGAGAACATGTTAAAACAAATGATGGAGAATAATTTCGACTCCGATGCTCAACTAGCCTCTCACAACACTTCAATTTGTAATTTGGAAGTTCAATTAGGGCGAATCTCACAAGCTTTAAACACTCGTCCTAAGGGGGCACTACCAAGTGACACGGTGGTGAACCCAAAGTGTAGGAACAACATGGGACATATCATGGTCGTTACTACAAGGAGTGGAAAAGGTGGGATGCACCTACCTCAAGTCGAAGGAATATTGTGGATGATGAGAAAGGCACACAAGAAGATGATATTCCGAACAATGTGGTGCAAGAAAATAACGATGTAAGAATTTATATTGGTGACAATGTGGAGGAGACCCAAGAGGAAGTGAACCCGTCTAGGGAGCACATTGCTGACATACCGGAACCGGTAGTGCCAAAGGCTAAGGCACCAATGCCAAGGCCTCATCCTTCATACCCTCAAAGGCTTGCCAAGCAAAATGGTGAGAATCAATTCAAAACGTTCATTGACATGATGAAGATACTATCTATTAATGTGCCATTGGTTGAGGCTTTTGAGCAAATGCCCGATTATGCAAAATCCGTGAAGGACTTGGTGACAAATAAGCGATCGATGAATTGTGAAACTATAAAGATCACTCATCAAGTGATTGCAATTGTGCACTCAATGGCTCCTAAATTGGAAGATCCCGGTACTTTCACAATCCCTTGTACCGTTAGAAGCGCCAACTTTGCTAAAGATCTTTGTGATCTTGGGACGAGTATCAATTTGATGCCCTATTTGGTTTTCAAGACTTTGGGAATTGGGCAACTAAGACCCACATCTATGAGATTACAAATGGCGGATCGTACCATAAAGAGACCGTTGGGTATTATTGATGATGTGTTGGTTCGTATTGATAAATTCATTCTCCCGGCGGATTTTGTGATTCTTGATTGTGAAGTGGACTATGAGGTGCCAATTATTCTGGGTAGACATTTCCTTGCTATAGGGAAGGATCTTGTTGATGTGGAAGCCGGTGAGCTCACTTTCCGTGTGGGTGATAAAAAGGTGGTTTTTCATGTGTGCAAATCTATGAGGAAACCAAATAGCAATGAAGTGTGTTAGTTTGTGGACTTGGTGACCGATGTGATTATTGATGATACTAGTGCCACAATGAATGTTAATGATACATTGGAGGTCATTTTGCTTAACTGTGATGATGATAAGAAGGATGGCTATGTGGAAAGTGTGAATGCATTGCAAGGAATTGGGTCTTACACTTGTGAACCCCGCAAATTGTCCTTGGATCTTGAAATTGGAAGACTTCTCCAACAAAGCCCTCAATCGAGGAGCCTCCCACTTTGGAGTTAAATCCATTGCCTCCACATCTCAGGTATGAATTCCTTGGACCTTGTTCTACCTTACCGATTATTTTTCCTCTTGTTTGACTAACATGCAGGTAGACTTCATATTGGCGGTGCTACAAAAGAGGAAGAAAGCTATCAAATGTACATTGACGGATATTTGGGGTATATGCCCCGTATTTTGCATGCATAAGATTATTTTGGAGTAGGATTCCAAACCCTCCATTAAAGATCAAAGAAGGATAAATAAAGAAATGTATAGGTGGTCAAAAAGGAGATCATAAAGTGGTTGGATGTTGGGGTTGTTTACCACATTTTCGATAGTTTGTGGACTTCTTCGGTGCAATGTGTCCCAAAGAAAGGGGGCACGACAGTGGTTACCAATGACAATAACGAGTTGATTCCTACAAAAATGGTGATCGGGTGAAGAGTGTGTATGGACTATCACAAGCTCAACAATGTCACAAGGAATGATCATTTCCCACTTCCCTTCCTAGATTAGTTTGGTTGGTTGTGCTTTCTATTGTTTTCTTGATGGTTATTCTGGCTACAATCAAATTCTTATTGCTCTGGAGGATCAAGAGAAGACTACTTTAACATGTCCTTATGGCACTTTCGCATTCTCGCAGATTCCATTTGGGTTATGCAATGCACCAATAACTTTTCAATAGTGTATGATGGCTATCTTCACGGACATAGTGGAGGATTACTTTTCGATGGTCGGGAATTCTTTTGATGATTGTTTATCAAACTTGGACAAAGTGTTGGAAATATGTGAAGAAACGAACTTCGTGCTCAATTGAGAGAAATGTCACTTCATGGTTGAGGAAGGAATTTTCCTTGGCCACAAAATTTCAAAGAATGGTATTGAGGTCGACAAGGCAAAAATAGAGGTGATTTCTAAAATTCCACCTCCAACATCCGTGAAAGGAGTGAGGAGTTTCTTGGGTCATGCAGACTTCTACTTGCGTTTTATCAAGGATTTTCCAAAGTGGTGAACCCTTGTGTAAACTTTTGGAGAAAGATGCCAAATTTTATTTCAATGAGGATTGCACGAAGGCATTTGAATTTCTCAAGTTCAAATTGACAACTACTCCTATTATTATCGCCCCGAATTGAAGCTTGCCTTTTGAGCTCATGTGTGACGCTAGTGATGTGGCGGTCGGAGCAGTTTTGGGGAAACGTATCAACAAGATCTTCCATCCGGTCTACTATGCTAGTAAGACCATGAATGGTGCCCAAGTCAATTACATTGTGACCGAAAAAAAGCTTCTTGCTATTATTTTTTCTATGGAGAAGTTCCGCATGTATTTGATGGGTAAAACGGTGATTGTCCACACGGATCATGCGACACTTCGGTACCTAATGAGCAAGAAAGATTCAAAGGAGTGGTTAATAAAATGATTACTTTTATTGCAAGAGTTTGATCTAGACATCCAAGACCGCAAAGGCAATGAAAACCAAGTGGCAGACCACTTGTCTCGCTTGGAGGAGGAGGGGAGGCCACATGACGACCTTGAAATCAATGACTCCTTCCCCGATGAGTAACTTCTAGATCGCTGACTTAGCAAATTATCTTGTGAGTGGTATTTTACCGAATGATTTCTCTTAAAACCAAAGGAAGAAACTCAAACGTGATTGCTTTTAATATTATTGGGATGAACCGTACCTTTTCCGGATTTGTACCGATGGTGTGATTAAAATATGTGTGCCGAGGAGGAACAAGTTGAAATTCTCGGGGCTTTCTATTCTTCACCATACAGTGGTCACCATGGTAGAGCAAGAACGACGGCCAAAGTGTTGAGTTGTGGATTCTATTAGCCTACTCTCTACAAGGATGCAAGTGATATAGTCAAGCATTATGATGAATGTCAAAGGGACGGTGGGATTTCAAAGAAAAATGAGATTCCCCTCACCACCATCTTGGAAACTGATATTTTTTATGTGTGGTGAGTTGATTTCATGGGACCCTGTGTAAGCTCTTGTGGGAACACTTACATTTTGGTAGTTGTGGACTATGTGTCAAAGTGGGTTGAGGCCGTTGCTCTACCCAACAATGAAGCTAGAAGTGTGGTGACATTTTTGAAAAAGAACATCTTTACAAGATTTGGTACTCGAGGGGCCATCATAAGTGATGGGGGATCACATTTTTGCAACAAATCTTTCGACACCTTACTCACCAATTATCGTGTCACTCACAAAGTCACGATCCCCTATCACCCTCGAGCAAGTGGATAAGTGGAAGTCTCCAACCGAGAGATCAAGAGTATTTTGTCAAAAACGGTGAATCCAATCAGACGGATTGGTCAAAGAAACTTGATGATGCTTTATGGGCTTATAGGACATCTTAGAAAACACTGATTGTGATGTCTCCATACCGGTTGGTGTTTGGGAAAGCTTGTCACCTTCTGGTATAACTTGAGCATAAGACCACGTGGTATTTGAAGAAGCTAAATCTTGAGTGGGATGTCGCCGCCAACTTAAGGGTGGCACAATTGAATGAACTAGATGAATTCTGGTACCATGCATATACAAGTTCATCCTTATACAAGGAGAAGATGAAGTACCTCCATGACAAGTACATCCGAAACAAGGAGTTCAAAGAAGGTGATCTTGTGTTACTGTTCAATTCTCAGTTACGAATGTTTCTAGTAAAGTTGAAGTCTAAATGGAGTGGCCCGTTTGAGGTTGTGAGTGTGACACCATTTGGTGCATTGGGCTTGAAGAATAAAAATGATGAAGTGTTTAGAGTCAATGGTCACCAGGTTAAGCATTATCTGGGAATAGTTGATGATGACCACATTGTGGCGGTGATTCATTTCAAGTGATGATGGTAATATGGGTCGTGCCACGACGTTAAATCAGGCGCTTCTCGGGATTTATTTTTCTTTTTATTCTTCTTTATACAAGTCTTGTTTTGTGCTAACTTGTTTTGAAGTGTGTTGTAGGAATGAGTGTCATGAACTGCGATTAGTGAAAATGGCTAAGTGTAAAAAAAGTGCGGACCGCACATTTATTGTGTGTGCCGCACAATTTTGAAGGACACAATAGAAGAGGATTTGCGGCCGCACAATTCTTTGTGCGGATGCACAACTAGAGATAAAAAATTGCAAACTCTCTGAAGTTTGCATGTCAGAGAAATTGTCAAAGTGCGGCCGCACAAGGAAATATGCGATCAACACAGAATTCCGTGGCTGCACCCAATAATGTGTGGACCGCTGATCGACAATGGGTAAAAGTTGTAACAGGTAAGGAGTGCGAGCACACTAAATTGTGCGGTCCCACTCAGCTCGTGAATCCTTGCCCTAACCAACCACCTATAAATAGTTCCTTTTCACCACTGTTCAAACTTTACACTCTTTGAACATTTGAAACTAAGGCAAGCATAGTGCACTCAACTGTTTCAAACATCTCACACTCATTTCATCATCTTTGATTCTTCCTTGAATCACTACATTACTGGTATGTTCAATCCATCTTTAGATTTTTCAATTTTCTTAACTTTCGTTCATAATTAGTTTAGTTGTTTTTAGGCCTAGATGTCAAATTAATCATCATGTGAACTTAAAATTGTGTGGGTAACTTCTTACTTGCTAATTGGGGGATGGGTAAACTATGTATCATGTCTAAATTTCCAATACCATGTCTAAATTGTGCCAAATTGAAAAACCCTAAGTTAATTGTCGTGTGTTTTTGAATTGTGCGGTCCGCAAATCATTAGGCTAGGGTAAAAGTTTGTGTTGTGATTGTAAGGACCGTACTCAAAATTGTGTGGTCCGTAGAAATTGAATCGTTGCCATAGAAAGTGTGTGCGGCCGTAGATCTATCGATTATCTGACTTCATAGAGTTATCATATTTGAGCTTGCAATTGTTCGACCGCACTCAAGATTGTGCGGACCACACTTCAATTGTACGGTGGCACTTAGAATTGTGCGGACCGCAGAACCATCACTGCGGCCTCACTTCCAAAATTGTGCGGTTCGCACAAGCCCATTTGCGGCCACACTCAACATTATGCGGACTACACTTCCCAACCTGCATCCTGTTTTTTCTGCAATTGTCTGATACTCTTAATTTGAACTGTAATTGATTCCTTTTTCTATGTAATGCAAAGAATGGTTAGATCAAGGGACGAGGCGATACATTCGAGGGGAGGGGTGAGGCCTCCCGAGGCCGAGGCAGAGGCACCCTACCACTCTTTACGCAAAAAAAGGTATCTAAAAAGGCGACCACTGGGAGAGGTAGGGCTACAGAGCCCTCTGAGTCAAGTTCATACATCCCGTCTAGGGAAGAATCAGAGGGCCACTCTGTGGAAGCACAACCTGAGGCCCAATCTCAGCCACAACAATTCCCAGGGGCTTCGAAGTGAACCTTCCACCTCAGCAAACACTTCTGAGGGTTCGGAAGATGGCAGTCAGGGTTCAGAACCCTCATCTACTCACACACCCGTCGCACTAGTCACAGTTGATAATGATGATGATGTTCCAGATGACGTTCGAGGGGGTGATACCAGAGTTGCCGGCCTACAGATGTAGAAAAAGAAGGAAATATGGGAAGATGGATTCATGAGCCTGACAACTTTTACCAGGTTACGAGAGTGGTGGCCTCAGAGATCACTCGCACTTAAGCATCAATTTCTTTTGAAAGACTTGGATAGATTCAATTTGAATGTGGCAAAGAAGTTTCGGGAAAAAAAGGGTAGACATGGTCCACTCGAGGTGTGGTGGATGCCAAGGAGCACTAAGTATGTGAATTCTACACTAATGTGGCGCGCATCAAGAAGGGGACTAAGGTGACTAAGGTGAGAAACTTGAAAGTAAGATTCGATCAGAGCACCTTGAACACTTACTTGGGGCTCGAGGATGTGGGGGCGATGCAGTATTTGAAGAAATTCGCAATGGGTGATGCAACTCGCCCTTGGTTAGTTGAGATATTAGCAGCTCCAAGACCACCGCCACCATGGATCACAACAAGGGTTCCCATTCAGCGGGCAACCCTCAACTTTGAGAACAAAGGGTGGCAAACATTTGCGTGCAGTCGCATGGACCCGAGCCAGAATGAGAACAATCTCCCAGTCCCTCGGGCAGTCTTAGTTGCTTCCATTATGGCCGGGTATCCAATCAATATAGGTGCCATCATGTCGGCCAACATGTGTTTAGTTGTCAGGCAGGGTGAAATCTCTTATTTGTATTCCAACACCATCACGGAGTATTTCACGGATGCGGGGATGGAGCCCAAGAGCTTTAATTCGAAGGTTAGGTCTAAGAAGCCTTTCTCCGGGTACTCTCTGAATGACCCAAGGAACCCGAAGAACAAGGGTAAATCAACTACTACCGTAGGCCAGTCTGATGAGCCATCGGTGGTAGTTGCAAATTCAGCTGCCATGCTTTCTACGACAGCCGTGCCCTCCACATCAACCGGGCCTTCCACCAAGACATCTGCCATGCCTCCACCTCCATCTTCAGGGCCATCTGTTTCAATGCCTTCCTACTCTACTTATCCACTCTCTACACTGTGAGTCTTCTATACACTGGCGAGTCTCAACAACTGGATTTAGACAGCTACTGCAATGTTGTCTGATCTATCCAGTGATGTTGCAGCATAGGCTTCTACCCCAACACCCCAAATTCCTTCGTCAGTAGAGGAAAATTTGGAAAATATATCAGAGAATTAGAAGACCATCATGGACACTTTGGTGGAATATGGGGGAGAAATTGAGAAGCTTGGGAAGCATGCGAAGAAGATGAGGAAATTCAGCACTTCAAGGAAATCAGTTGACAAGTTGAGACGAGAGGTGACCAAGATAGCAACAGCTGGTGATCTTCCATTTGACTTACTACCAGCAGACCCAGCAGCACTAGTGGCACTAGCTGGCCAGTTTGAGGAGCCAGACCTCGCTGCCCACACTGCTGAGACGGTGTTACAGATGTTCACTAACCCAGCTACTCCCCGAGTAGAGGATGATGGGATCCAATTGAAGGAGCCTGAGGGAGGTGATGCTGCTACGGACACTGAGACCACATATGGAGTCCTCTAAACTCTTTCTCTTCCTTGTTTTGATTTTGTTAACCATTGGGGACAATGCTTATTTTTATTTAGGGGGTGGAGTCTATTTTGATTTGAAATTTGACATTGACATGTAATAACTGATAACATTTTCTTCTTGTTATTTTTATTTTGTACATATTCTTCTCTATCATATGTATATATTCTCTTTCCTTTTCTCAATTTGTATATTCATTTATGCTTTCAGTAGTTTACTTCATAGCTTCTTTATTTTGTTTCCTTAGTAGTCAATGTTTAGCCTAATAGCTTCTTTTTGATTTAGTAGTTTATTTTTATGTTTTAGTGATCAATAAGCCTTTGGTTGTCTTAATGCTACGGTTCTTTCAAAAGGTGGTTTTTGTGTGAACCGGGTGACTCTTCCCAACGATGGATGGCGTGACAACCTTCTTAAAAGATTGAGTACATTATGATGTTTAGGTAAGAATAATAGTAATAATGAATAAGAGAGTCAATCATGCTTCACTTGGTACCAACAAACTTAACTACATGCGTATGATTAAAAACAAGTTCTTGGAAAAAAATAGCTCTAGTTAGTGACCTTTTGACTCTTGTGTTGACTTAGGCAATCATCGAGTGGTTTAGTTGAACCATTAGTGGTTTTTAATCTCAAATATGGTTGTTGTGAGCCCTCGGCTCTATCCTCTTTAACAATCCAGTTGTGTGAGAGATGAGATGCTTTGTTGCAATTCCAAGTACCCGTGCGAATGGTCTAAACCTTGCCCCGAATGTGTTTCTAGGCAAAATTTTAAGTTTTGCATGGCTTGAGAAGTGATTATAGGCTTTCCTTGACCCGTTTTGAAATTTTCCATGGCCCACCAATATTGTTATCCCTAGTCAACCCATTTGAGACTAAAACCTTTCTCATTTGATACCCATGTTACAAGCCTTTACCCGTTTTGTAGTGACCCTCTCTTGGCATCCGAGCTTTTCTTAACACTTATGAGAAATAATTAGCAAAAACATAAGTTTGGGGAGAGCCAAGGAGTTTGAAAGTGGTATCAAGGTACAAAAAGAGAAAAGCAATGAAGAAAAGGAAAGGCAAAGAAAAAGAAAGAAAAAACAAAAGAAAAATGCGAAAAGAAAGTGAATAAATTGAAGAGTTGAAGGGATTCAAAGAAAAGAAAAAAAGCAAAGCATGGAGAAAACAAAGAAGGAGAAAATGAATATCATGGCCAAGAAATAGTGATGTCAAGTCTCTCTAGTTCCCCTAAGAAAACAGAAAATTTCTCAAAAAGTCGGCAAATTATGAGCCAAAAAGAGAAAATGGAGTTCTTAAGGAAAGATGAACCCGTTCTATTCCAACATTTCCTACCCTAGTTCAAAAGCCTTCAGTACATTCGAAAAAGCCCTACGTGATTTCAAGTTGAGTAAGCTTACATTAGTGGTGATTTACATAAGGCGCAAGCATATGGTACTTAGAGCCGTACTTGTGACATTCTTTCGAGAGAGATGAGCGAACTTTTCACAAATTTTTGAATTGAGTACTACAGTCTTAAGTGAGATAAGAGGAGAAAATGTGTATCGTCTAAAGTTGCTCGGATAATTTGATTTCTGAGACAAAATTGAGAGGAAAAAGCGATTTTTGACCAGATATAAATTATAAGTAAAATATAACCATTTCTTTAGAAAATTTCCATAATTTTTGTTTCATTGCACAATGCTTCTAAGTTGTTACAATTACGGCTCACTACTACTAAGGGGCGCCTCTTAAGTAAGGTTTTCTTCCCAAACGCCGTCCCACCCATTGACAAAAACTTGTTCTTTCTTCTTCAGTTTCTTAAACCCTAAACCCTAGCTGTCAGTCATACCGTCCAAGAAAGATGGAAGACCAAAACGAAGGAAAGAACAAGGCGATGTCACGGCCGCATTTGTTGCAAGAGAAAGATTACTCAGCACTGAAAGAGCTGTTCAGCCACCATATTGAGTCCTTTGATCATATGGTCGATAATGGTCTTGAAACCATGCTCCTCAATATCAAGCCCGTTGAAGTCCTCGATTCCTTTTCCAAGCTCAAGTTAAGAAATATCCTTTTTTTTCTTTTCAAAATCCCTTTCGTTAGTTGCCACTTCTTCTGATTGGATTTTTAGCTATATACTGAGCTAAAAAGAGACGGAGTCTTGCTTATTTAGTCAAACAGGATAGTGAACAGCTTGAAAATATGTGCCTCGTGTTAAAGATTGGATTTTCTTAACTATCTTATTTTCCTTTTCTACCGTATAAATTGAAGACCTGGGGGTTTGGGCATTGAATCATGGTGAAGTTAGGGTTATAATTTTCTGTCCTCAGTTTATTTGAAAAACACAAGGCCTTTTAATTTTAAGATTTATTTCAGAGTTGGAGAAGAGGTAAGTACATTATATAGTACTACTATCAATTTATAGTAGGAAAAAGAAATTTAGTGCAATTGGTAGTGAATATGACTTTTCATGATAAAATCTGAGTAAAGGTTCGTGCTTTGGGGTCATTTAATAGTCAAAACTTTCACAGTGCTTCCGATATGGGTTAAAGATTCAAATATTTGAGCTTGGCTTAATTGTGTTTTTAATTTGTAAAACAAGGAGGTGATGTTGTTTTTGCTTCTTTTGTTAGTTTCTTTTTTCTTATCGCCAGTCTTAAGTTAACCGTTTATTTAAAAGTTTTTCTTAACCTAAGACTACTCTGGTTCGGCAAACCTGAAATATTCCCACCTCAAAAAGAACGAACTTCCAAGACAATGCATGATGCTCTGTATCCTTTCGAGGTAAGATTTTATGTTCATCCGTACTTCTGTTAGTGGAATCCGTGACCGCAGCTAATCTTTGATCTGTTGTGTTCGTGAAACAGTGTCGACAGGCTAAACTTTCATATACGGGAAAGTTTTTGGTGGATATTTGCTTCCAGTATGGAGATGGAGCAGTAATCAGAGAGAAATTTAATTTTGGGCAGTTCCCTATCATGTTGAAGGTCAGTTTTTTAAAATCTATAATCCCTAGTTTGATGACTTAATTGTTCATTTAATTTCCTGAAAATGTTGCAAGTTGAGAAAAACAAAACATTCTGGGATAGTTATATAAAAGAATCTGGCGGATTACACCTTAAAAGTGGTTTTGATCATTTATCCCAGTGTATGCATGTGTTTCTACGCCAGCATCTGTCTTTGCACAGGTTAAATTAAGCGCTCAATTGTAGAACCATCAAAACGAAATGCGTTGCCTCCTTTTTTCCTCTTTAATGACGTACTATTGTTAGCACTTGCATGACCTTTAGTTTGTTCATCTTTCCTCTTTTAGTCAAAGCTATGTCATCTGAGAGCTGCTGATGACTCCAAAAAATTAACTGCTCACAAGGAAGAGCCATCAGAAATGGGCGGGTGAGAGCTCAAATTTTAATTATCAATCACTTTATCCTCACTCTATCCAGCTCCTTTTCTCTGCAGATTTAGGAGTCCTGCCTTTTCCATTGGGAATTGAAGAATTTTGAATAATCTATCATGTTTTTGTAACATAGACATATAAATTTTTGGGTATTCACAGATATTTCATTCTTAAAGGGCTTGAGAGAGTCATTCGCCTTCTAATTTTGCCAAAACGAAACTATGTGAGTCTTCATATCTAACTTTTTTTTGACACTTGCACGACATTTACACAGGTTTCTCTACATTATGCTTTATTCTGCTGGAATTTTATTTTTCTTTCATGTGATTCATTGGTTTCATTTAACATTTTAACCTCCAGCCAATGAGTATGGTACGGAATTCATTTCGTGACAGGCGTGAAGGGTATTCCGATAAAGCTGTCGTTATAAGGTTCCTTCTAAACACTCTTACTGATGACTTGTTTATGTAGCAATTGTGTTCGGTTATAGCATTGATGCTTGTTTATAAGAAGATGTTATCTTGCTTGTGACAGTTCCTAAGATCATTGATTACACGTCTGCCGAAATAAATATGCCTCTGCAAAAAAAAAGAGAAGATACTCAAAAACGTCTTGTACTAGAAGTATTTATTGGAGATTCTTGTGCTCATAAATGGTATAAAAAGAAAGTGACCCTTGTGTTATGACTAACACCAGTAAGACATCTGAGAACAGATAACCCCTTGTAGTTATTTAAAATCATCAATCGAAATAACTGGGAAGGATGAAGGAAAGGATGCGGGAAGGAAGAGGTTTGTTTGATCCTATTCTCTGATAGGGTTGGTTCTATGGTTAATCTTTGTCCTTCTGATAGAGTTCCCATGATGACTACATAAAAAATCCATCTACAGTAATTCTTTTGGTCTGAGACTGCAGAATTATTACTTGCAAAGGGCAAGTACTAAACTATTGTTATACATTTATTGTGGAGCCAAGGAAAAGTTCCTGTAGTAGTTGTATAGTTTTGACCAATAACCAATCTTTTAAATCAGTGAAAATGACAAAGCTGATTTTAGATGGCCTGATTGACCATATTGATCTTTTATGGCTCACTGGAGAGAGAGTTTTGTACAACTTTGGTTCTTTCTGCTTTACAGGAGTTGGACATATTATTAAGTGTCTTTGGCTTATTTACTCATAGAATAAATTAGGATATAATAATTGTCAAAATGTTTTTGCGTCATTTATATGATACTGTTTTGGTTCTTCTTTATTTGTTGGGCTCACATGTATTTGGCACAATACTGATCCATCTATTTGGATTTCAGATGCGTTAGAGAAGATCAGTCTGCAGTCTCAGTTAAATTGTATTATCTAAATAATGGAAGTGCAAGACTTGGATTCTGGTGAGGAACTAAGCTTAGTTGATTGAACTGTCTTCTTGTATAATTTCAAAAGCATTCTTCTTGCTATCTCCTTGCAGGATACAAGGAAGGGAATACTTGCTTCCTGTTGGTATCATATTAAAGGTAAACTGGTATTCTCTAGTCCCGTTAGATTCCTCTTTGAGACTTTAGAATTTTTTGTATAATATACCTGGTTAAAATGCAGTATAGATTTAAAATTTCAAAATTAACCAGCTATATCATTCTATCAGAAGTTGTAATGCTGGCAAAGGATACTTACAAAATCAATTACATTATTGTTGGGGTAGCATTAGGGGCTCGCGAACTGTTCAAATGTAGAAGTGAATAGTTGATGTTGCTGCATTGATTCGACAAAAGTTTTTCCTTGAACTCTGGGCTTGGATCACACTTCATAGTAGATTATTGTGTATGTCTTAATAGGTTTGGTCTTGGTTGGATACCATCCTGTCGGACTTGTATACCTGTTTAGATGTAAAACACCATTTTGGAGCACCAAGCTATATGATGATATTAGTAAAAACCTGAAAAATTTTGCATCTAGAAAAGTAAATTAAGAAAAAATAGTATTAGCACTTCGAAATAAATCTACCATGGTGTATTTCTTTGTGCTGCTTTAGTTGTGTGAAACAAGAGAGAAAAGAGATTGAGGAAAAAGCGTGTAGCCACTCTACTCATTTCTGTGTATATATATAAGCGAGTATTTACACAAGGTAACAAAAAAAACATTATGTTCAATCAGACCCCAAATATATTTCTTTTTCATATTTACCACTCCCCTTCAAGCTGGAGTATATATATTTGTATACCCAGCTTGTGACATATAATCCATTCAAGGACTTCAAAGAGCCTCAGTGAAAATGTCTGCCAATTGATCGTTTGGACTAACAATTGCAGTCAAAATATCCCGAGTCTGCAACTTCTCTTGAACAAAGTGACAATCTACTTCAATGTATTTAGTTCTCCCATGAAGTGATGCAATATATGGGGCTGCTTGATTATCACAATAAAGCTTCATAGGACGAGACGATGGTACTCCTGACTCCTCAAGTAATTGTTTCAATCACATTAATTCCCAAGTGGTCAAGGCCATGACTCTGTACTCTGCTTCAGCACTTGACCCAACAACAACATTTTGTTTCTTACTTTTGCAGGAAATCACATTTCCTCCAAATAACACACAATAACATGTAGTGGGTCTTCTATCTGATGTCGAACTAGCCCAATCAACATTAGTATATCCAACTTTTTATGTATGATCTTGATGTAGTAATCCCTGCCAGGAGCTCCATTGAGATATTTTACAATCTGAATCACAACATTCCGATGAGTCTCAGTTGGTAAATCTAGAAATTGATTCACAACACTCACGGGGAAAGATATATCTAGCCTGGTAACTGAAAGATAACTCAGCTTACCGACCGATTGTCGATATCTTCCAACATCAACATCTTGGATGGGCTTCTCGTCTCCTGGTGTCTACTTTATGTTGGGATCCATTGGTGTATCTACTGCTTTAGACTCGAGCAATCCAGTTTCCTCTAGGATATCTAGTACCTACTTTCTCGGTGATGCATCATTTGGATTGAGCAGCTTCAATTCCAAGAAAGTACTTCAAGGCCCCAAAGTCTTTGGTTTGAAACTGTGAGTGCAAATACCCCGTTAGTTGATTAATGCCAACCACATCATCTCCAGTAATTATAATATCATCAACATATACAACCAGGAGAATCCGTTTTCCTTCGGTGTCGATAAAATACTGTGATCAAATTGACTTCTTACCAGACCAAAATCAAGGACAATCGAGCTAAAGTGACTGAACCATGCTCGAGGGAATTACTTCAGACCACATAAGAATTTTTGGAGTTTACACACCTTGCCAAAGCACTCCCCGTGAGCAACAAACTCAGGTGGTTGCTCCATGTAAACCTCTTCTTCCAAGTCACCATGCAGAAAAACATTTTTGATATCTAATTGATGAAATGGCAGTGATGAACAACAACCAAGGATAACAATAGACGAACAGACGCAATCTTAGCTACAGGAGAGAAAGTATCCCTATAGTCCAAACATAGAACCTGTGTGTAACCCTTAGCAGCAAGACGAGCCTTCAAACAATCAATTTGACCATGGGGGAACATTTTTACCGTATACACTACTCCCTACTGTAGTCCTACCAGGTGGTCAGGAAACAAGCTCCCAAGTTTCATTAGCACTCAATGCAGGCATCTCATCCTCCATTGTTGCCTGGTAGCCAAGATGTGACAGTGCATCTGTAAGAGATCTAGGAACAAAAACAAAGTCCAAGTAGAAAGAAATTCAATATATGGTGTAGATAAACGGTTATAATTAAGAAATTTATAGATAGGGCAAGAGGCATGACTATATTGAGGGTTGGCAGTAGAACGGGTACATTTTCTATGTGCAATAGGCAAATCTAGTTTTTTAAAAGACAATGATGGTGGATCCAAAGATGAAGGTGATGTTACAGCAGGGGAAGAGTCAGGATATTGTTTATTAGAAGGTACCTGTAACGCCTCTGTTGGGTCAACCTCCACCTGAGTTCTTTTGTGCCCGCAAAGTAATCAATTCACGTGGATTATTTGGTGGAGTGGTATATGATTCCTTAGAAGAGATAGTCAAAGGAGCACTAATAAACGGGGAATGGACTGGAAATGGGCCAGATATCAACTCACAATGGCCTGAAGACTTGGATAAAAATGGAGTATATTCAAAAAAGGTTACATCTCCATGTATAAAATACTGATGTTGTTTTGGTGAATAACATCGTATCCATTTTGTGCTCGAGAGTAATCCAGAAAGACACTTTATCGAGCGAGGAGATAACTTGGACGAACCTGGAAGTAACACTTTATCGAGCGAGGAGATAACTTGGACGAACCTGGAAGTAACTGATGAACAAAACAAATACATCCAAAGATGCATGTAGGTAGTGAGTAAATTGCATTAGAGGAAAAAGAATTGAAAAAGGAATATGACCATGAAGAACACTAGAAGACATTCTATTTACCTGGTAACATGAAGTGAGAAGTGCATCACCTCAGTAACGAGTTGGCACAATCATATGTATGAGTAAAGTTCGTGCAATCTCAACAAGGTGTCGATTATTCCGTTCAGCAGCCCCATTTTGTTGAGGAGTATATGCACAAGAAGATTGGTGTAACATGCCCCGGGAAGAATAAAAAACTTAAAAAGATGTTGAGAAATATATTCAAGCATTGTCACTGCAAATAGGGACACCAAATTGTGTTTGAATTTCATTGGCAAACGGGACAAAAGTAAAATATAAATTCAAAACGATTCTTCAATTAATAAACCCATGTCATTCTAGAATAATCCTCAATGAATGTTACAAAATAAGGATAACCTTGTCTAAGCAACGGGTGCTGGGTCATTAACGTCTGAATGAGTTAAATCAAAAGGAGCACTAGCTAGTTTGTTGTCTCTACTTGGAAATAGAACCCTAGTGTGTTTACCAAGCTGACAAGACTGACACTCTAGTTGACTAACATTTGACAAACTCGGAACCATTTGCGTCAAACTAGCCAAGGAAGGATGACTGAGAGGACAATGAATTTGTTGCGGGAATGCAATGACGGTGTAGGCAGCAGGTGGTTCAAAAGGTGTTGGAACAACTAGATGGTAAAGGACTTGAGATTATGCCCCTTTCCAGTATTTCCTCCCGTCTTCAAATCCGAAAAAATAAAAAAATAAAATCAGAAGTAAAAATCATAGAACAGTTAAATTCCTTGGTTAGTTTGCTAATGGACATTAAACTATAAGGAAATTTGGGAAGATATAAAGGGGTATGGAAGCAGTGGGTTGAGCAGTCCAAAGACCACTCACAGAAGTAGTATAACCATTAGCTAAAGTAACTGAAGGTAAAGAATAAGGAGTATACAACAACAACGACCCAGTAAAATCCCACTAGTGGGGTCTGGGGAGGGTAGTGTGTACGCAGACCTTACCCCTACTCCGAGGGAGTAGAGAGGCTGTTTCTGAAAGACATCGGCTCAAGAAGACGAAAAGAGACAATATCAGTACTACCAATAGATACCATAGGAAAAATAATATCATGATAGTGAGAAAGTAGATGCGAAACAAAAGCGATAGACAATACATAGACCCGACACTATGGAAATCGAAAGAGTAGTAAGACGCAACATTGCCACTAACTGACTCCGACAAAAACCCTACCAATCTAGCCACACAAAGGTATGAAGTAAGGAAAGACTCAACTACCTCCTAACCGATAACCCTAATACTCGACCTCTACAACTTCCTATCAAAGGCCATGTCTTCGGAAATCTAAAACCTCGCCATGTCCTACCTGATCACCTCTTCCCAATACTTCTTAGGTCGTCTACTTCTTCTCGCTCCAAAGCCAACCACTCACACCTCCTTACCGGAGCATCTGGGCTTCTCCTTTATACGTGTCCGAACCATCTGAGCCTCACTCCCCGCATCTTGTCATCAATGGGAGCCATGCCCCTCTTCTCCCGAATATCTTCATTCTTAATCTTATCCATCCTAGTATGCCAGCACATCCATCTCAACATCCTCATTTCTGCTACTTTCATCTTCTACATATGTGAGTTCTTAACATGCCGACGCTCAGCCCCATACATTATGGCCGGTCTAACCATCACTTTGTAAAATTTACCTTTGAGTATCGGCGGCACTCTCTTGTCACATAGGACTCCAGATGCCAACTTCTACTTCATCCACCCCACCCGAAGTGTGTGACATCTTCATCAATCTCACCTCCCCTCTGGATAGCCGACCCAAGGTACTAAAGAATAAGGAGTATGAAGAAAGATAGTAATTTCTAGTTACCCGGCATATTGTCAGATGCGAAGGAGTATGCGAATGAGTCCAGGACCCAAGGGGCAAGAGAGGAAGATCTAGTATGGCAAACCATTGACTTATACGACTGTGTTAGGTGAGCAATATGTTGAGACGCCTGCTGTTCTGCCTAATTTTGTAGCAGATGAGCATATTCCTCAGCTGAGATAACTATAGAAGACTGTCCAGTGGAGGGAGCATATTCCGCAATGATTGCAAGTTTAAGGATTCACACGACCTTCTTTGCCTTTACCACTTTTAAATCCTCGATTATCCTTCCAACCATATGTTGTACCCAATAAATTAGAATCAGTCACAAAGGCAGTTTTCTCCTTCCCCATCATGCCTGATAGAGCCACCAAATTACTAGTCACTCGAATCAAACTAGCAAATACATCCTTTAATGGAGGTATTGGTTCTCCACTAAGGATCTGAGCTCGGACAGATTCATAATTCAAATTAGTGGTATAAGGCATAATTTCATTAAATTCAGTAAACAACGCCTGCAAGCGCGCCAAGTGTGTTTGCCTATCAGTATCTGTCAATTTAAGCTGAAAGAGGCTAGAGAGGACATCATAAACCCTCATAACATCACGGATATACATCTCATGGACGCGAGTCCATACTCCTTTACATGTCTTGTATGGACGGAAAACTGCCATCAGGGAAGGATCAATTGCCTGCCATAGAAGGGAACAAAGATAGGCATCAATTTGGGTCCAGTTTTCCTTCTTAGACCCAATTTCTGATACATCTTTTGGAAGGTGCTGCAAATGCCCTTGACACATAAACCCCAATTTAGCGGCGTCCCTCCAATCAGCAAAATTCTTTCCGTTAAGTTTGATGGTAGAAATCACTGGAGTTCTAAAAATTGGGGAACCACCGTATGCACGAGGAACTAAACTTTGTTTTTCTGACATTTTAGATTGAGATGGTTTCAATGAGGTCTTGAAGACAAATGCAATAACCAACAAAAAATCAGTGAAAGCGGTATGGAAGGGTCTTCAAAATCCAAGAATTAATCCAAGAATTAATCACTCTAGCCAGATTACTCCAATCAAACAATAGCCAACAAAAAATCAATTTTCCAGTGTTACCAGCAGAAAGGAGGCCACTCTGTTGAAGAACCAACGAACGAAGAACATCGCGAAGAACCAGTCACAAAAGACGATCCAGTTAGAACGACTGAAAGGGAAGCAACGGACCAAACCAGTGACTGAAAAACAACGAAAAAAATCAGTCCACCCGTAGCGAGAAAACAAAAATCTGTTAACCGTCTGGATGGAGACAAAGAGGACAGATTCTGTCACAAGCGATAGAGAAGGAAGTGACATGACTTGGTTTCCCCAACCCTATCTCTGATACCATGTGAAATAAGAGAGAAAAGAGATTGAGGAAAAAGCATAGAACCACTCTATACATCTCTGTGTATATATATATAAGAGAGTATTACACAAGGTAACAAAAAGAAAACATTATGTACAGTTAGACCCCTAATATATTTCTTTTTCATATTTAACAAGTTACATTCAGGCTTTACTGAAGTTCTCGTTGTCTCATTTGTATATTTGTTGGACCTTCATTCTGTAAATATTATACAAATTGGTGCATAATTGGGGTACCATAACTTATTGATTACTGGGAAGATAAAGAAGGATTTTTTTTTTGTTTTGGGGGAGGGGGGGGAGGGGGGGCAGGCGTTGCTAGAAACCACTAGGCTTTATCCCGCTAACCTTGTCTATTCTGCTAGACTTCTTACTGTATTTATGTGTCCCCAGGCCCTTGTTGACACTACTGATCACGAAATATACGTCAATTTAACATGTTGCTACAATGAGGAATATGACCTAGTAAAGGGTTCTGTTGGCACCCAGCTTGTCGGTGAAAGAGCAAAAATTATTCTGGATGAAGTTCAAGCTTTATCTCTTTTCACCCGAGCACAGTGCCTCCAACATATTGGTACTTGTTCTGTTTCCTATCAAGGTTAACTGTCACCTTATCACGACTGTTGACTGCATATGATCAATCTTCTACTTTTCAGGGGAGCATTTCCAACCCGTTATGACTGGGATGCAAAATTATAGTTACAATACTGTAAGTATTATCTTGGTTGTACGTGACATGATTTATTGCTAATAGTCAGAACAAACATTTTTTGTCTGGATTTGACACCCGTATGTCACATACTCCTCTCTGTTTCTCTTGGCAGGTTGCTGATGCTGTGCTAAGAGACTACATATTTGTCCATCTGGATAACAATCATGATAAATTCAATCTACTTATGTTAGTATTTTTCTTCTTTGGAAGTTGTCTTGTGATTTTATGGTTACTCTTCCACCTACAGTTGTATGTTTTGGCTATTGATATACTGATACTCCTGCTTTATTTAGCTTTATGTTGCAGAAGCTTTTTTCTCTTATAGACCAGACTTCTGTCGTAGACAATCCAGACTCTCTGCAAAATCAAGAAGTTTTGCTGCCGGGTCACTTGATTACTATTTATCTCAAGGTCCAAACTTTGAAATTATTTCTTTTAAGGAATAACTGCCTTGTGGTATTGAATGTAATGCTTAAATAGTGAGTGCCGCATAGCAATATGTCTTGTCATTCTCCCTTGTGCTAAAAAATCTTATATCCAGGATGAATAAACAGCAATCAACTATACCTTAAACCCAAACTAGTTGACGTTTGCTGGATGAATCATCTCCATCAATTGTGTTGTATTCATGCCCATTTAAGTCCAATACTAAGTAGGTCTTTTAAGTTGAGAGTTAGGCATACCACAAGTGTTAAAGTTGTCTGCGACAGCTCGTGGTTGCAGTACATTTTATGGATATATATTTTCTTTTGCTTGCACAAGGCACTTAAAAGAAATGTGTGATGTTTTGAAGGACAAGTGTCTGCTCTTGCGACTTTATTACGTTTTGTTTAGCTGTTTGAACTTTGGTGTAATATGGGAGAAAGAAATAGATGGATTCTTACTAGTATAAATTTTGAGCTCCTTGGTGCTATAACATTGTGTGCAGTTACACATCACTTCCTTAGTACTCTTTAACGATTAAAAGAACACTTTAAGGGAATGTACTTCTATTACATTGTGAACTAGCAGGAGATCTCTAGCAAATGTTCTATTCCCATTTGGCATATAATGAGTCAATGCCTCTGTTTACGGGACAACGTTACATCATGGGCTGGTTTGAAGATCAAAAAGATATACAGAATTCTGAATATATTTCCACACTGCCTCATGTGGTGATGTTGTCGAAGTAGAGGGATATCACACAATATGAATGCTCCACTCTTCCTGTTCATAGGTCTAAATTTTAGTGTTTAAACTTCTCGTATCTTAGGTATGTAGGGGATAAAAGAATTAGCGCGATTCATGGATTCCTTCAGTTTCCACTTGAATGTTTCTATCCTTTCACACTCTAGTACTTTGATTTTTACTTTTCTTCCTTCTATCCTTCCACCTTCTTGGTGCTTCTATTCCATTATTAATTTCTCTTTTACTCATTACAAAACATGATGATGTGGCAAATATTACATCTTGGGAGCTGTGTGGTAAAACTAAATGTTTTTGATCAAAGTCAACTTTAAATTACTGCATAATTGAAGTCACTAACCTTTAAGCAATTAAATTACTGTAACATGTCACTTATGAAACTAGATGCTGAAACTAAAAGACTTTACATGTCTAACTAGTTTATGTTCTTTTAACTTCTATATGCACTAAAAATAATGTTATTTAATTATGAATATATTGATCCGACAATATATGTTGAAATATATTCGTTTTGGTACCGACATGTAAATGTTGACAAGTTTGAGATGAAGTCTAATTGATTTTGTGTTATGATTCGTGAAGCATTTAAAAAGTGGCATTTAATATATTAAGTGATCTTCAAATTCTATTATCAAACATGTTTAATGTCTTCCTCACATGAGATATTCAATTTATTTGTTGAGTTGTGTTACGCTTTTACAGATCCACACCATTTCTGAATCAGATTGTTCTTTTATTTTCCCTGACATGACTGTTATCTACTTGGATTTTTCAGTTTTGCGTTGGTTGTATTAGTTGATGATAAATTCTTTTTACTGTATTTGCAATCTTAACTTTGTCTTGACATTCTCTAGCACATTTACAGGAAAAGCTACAAGACTGGCTGCTTAGATTACAAAGGTTACTTCAAGAAGAAACTGATGGTGAAAAAAAGAAGTTTGAGCTAAGTAGCTGTATGTTCCATCTACCTATTTTATCCATCTTAGTTTATATCACTTTGTAGATATATGTACATGGCTATGATGAGTGCTTTCACAAAATTGTTGCAGAAATTTGTAAGTTATGTACGAAGTTTATTTTTTGAAAAAGCTTCACATTTTCTCTTCTTTTTTGTATCCTACTTGTATACGGGCGCTTTTGTGGCCGAAATATTAGTGAAATTTATTTATCTTATAAAAAAAATGACAAAGTTTCACATCGGTTTTCACCCGTGAATCTGTTCCTGATCTTAGCATGCAACTTGCATGGACCGATGAATAATTTGGGACATCCCTGCAAACGTTCTGGAATTGGTCCGGTCCAGACTTCGTTTGAATATTTATGCCTATTTTGTCAGTCCTACGTGGGTCATTATCATAAGCTTTTCTGTTAGTTAAATGTTGCAAAACTAGTACTAATGTCCAGAAAGTCCGAGCTTCCCTCTTTTTTTCCCATCCAGTTATCTCAATTTCCATAGATCAAATCCGGGCCAAAATTATATTTCTTCTCTACATTTTAAAATCTCTTTTCCATTTTTTTCATCATTTAGTGATCACCAATATATGCAGGCCTATGATTCACCTACAAATAAGATAACCTTAGACATCCATGTCAGAGAATGCTCATGTACCTCGCAAAAGATAATTAAATCAGCTTCCTCCTAGAACTCAGGTAGAATTTTGGATTGACTTCATCTGCTTTTATGTATATTGCAGTGGCAGATGTAAAGAAGACTGTCGAAAAAAATGCTCCCAAACAGATGAGCTTGGCTATTGAGAACATGTTAAAGACTGGGAGATTGGTTACACAATCAGGTCTTGACTTGCAGCAGGTATTTATTTATGCTGCTTTTATACGAAGCACCAATAATTAAGAAATTTGCATTTGCAACTGATGCTTCTTCCTAACTGTCTTTCTTCTTCTTCATATGGCAGAACTCAAACTTTTTGTCTTCTGAAAGGAAAACGAGTTTAAACTTTCTCTATTTCGTCTGATAACTACCATGAGATTCATGTAGGAAGGTAGACCAATCAAAAAAGAAAAAAGAGAACACATAGGGATACTAAAGAAATTGAACAGTTAGTAATCCGTAAAAAGTTCTCACAGGAAGGAAAACCTAAACAAAACTAACAGAAAATGGAGAAAAAATTCGATTGAATTACATCTGAAGATTCTGTTCTGTTATGCCACAAAGCTAACATACATGCAGTGTTGGATTGAAATACTTGACAAAAGGAATACTCAGAGTGCTTTGTTGGAGAAACTACACCAAGTAGATTGGGTACCATAGTGAGCAAAAAGAACAGGGGCTTTAAAGATCTCTTTTTAGTGGTTTTCGTTGGGGATCTTTACACAAATAGTCGGTAGCCAGTATACACAGATTATATAATGATTATACACGATTCTACACATATTATATATGGATTAAAAAAAAAAACGGCAGCGCGGTGCACTAAGCTCCCACTATGCGCGTGGTCCGGGAAGGGCTGGACCACAAGGGTGTATTGTACACAATCTTACCTTGCATTTCTGCAAGAGGCTGTTTCCCCGGCTCAAACTCGTGACCTCCTAGCACATGGAAACAATTTTACCAGTTACGCCGAGGATCCCATTCTATATGTGGATTATACATATATTATATATCCGCTGGCTATTCTAAGTTTAAGCACTTGGATAGGCCGCTATTATAGTTAATTCTAACTTCTCTTCTTTCCGAGTGTTGGTGGATAGAATAGAAAGGGATAACTTGCGAGTTAGGGTGCTTGTGAAACATCAAGTAGGTTTCTCTTTGTTCATTTTTTTTTGG
>ML309145.1:0-37706 GCA_005239505.1 Nicotiana paniculata | reverse complement strand
GGGGGGGGAGGGGGGGTTAAAGTGGGTGATTGCATTAAAAAAGTAGATCTACAGCAGCTTTGTGTGCGGTAATCTGATTAACTATATCTATCCAAAAAAGAACCTATAAGAGAAACTTAAAAACTCCTTTTCATTCGCTTCTACTAGTACTCCTAGTTAAGCAGGTTCTTCCCATTTTAGAGGAAGTGTATTTTTGTGACAAACAATAGTGGTGCTTTTCATGCTTTTTCATGTTATTAAAAAGACTTGTATGAATGAGATAATTCTTGTTGAAGGTGATAAGCACAGTTAGGCAATGGAAGCCAATTTTGGCTTCTCAAATATTGAACTTTGGTTATTATTTTATCAAAAGTGCACCTTTGGCATCATGTTCTCATGAGCATCTTCACTTGGCTGTTTTTTTTTTTTGGTTAGAGAGCTGGTATGACAGTTCAGGCAGAGAGATTAAATTTCCTCCGTTTCGTTTCACATTTCCGAGCAGTTCATCGAGGTGCCTCATTTGCTGGCCTTCGTACGACAAGTGTGCGGAAGTTGTTACCTGAGTATGTTGTCTTTTTGTCTGCGGCTCAATTGCTTTGTTTTCATGGGAATCACTATTAAGTTTTCATTCATATTTTTGTGGCACTTCCCACCATTTTTCAGATCTTGGGGTTTCCTTTGTCCTGTTCACACACCTGATGGGGAGCCATGTGGGTTGCTTAATCATATGACTGCATCTTGCCGTAAGTTCCCTTGCCTTGTGCTGTCGATTGTGTTCACCAACCTAACTTTGGGATGTAGTCTTGTTTTTACTCTTTTTTTTTTTTTTTTTTTTTCCTGAACCTTCTTTTATGAAATCTTGCTCCTGCTCCCATTGAGTCACCACTTGCTGAATCAATATGGCAAGGAGAACTAATTGTTAACCCAGAACAGGAGGGGCATTGCCACTTCCCAATCACCACTGGTGCTTTCAGGGGTGAAGTTAACCTGTATATCACTAACCTTTTTTTGGAATTTTGCGTCCCCTAGTGTTACTCTGTTACTGCAACTTCCTCTTCTATACTACTACATGCATTGCTCCAATTGCCCATCATTTGCTGCACGTACCACGAATTCCTTACGTCATATTCACATCAGTAATTAAACAGGGAATGTGAAGTCCTGATAGTGTATGACATAACATTGTTTCTGTGCTCTTTTTTAGTCAAATATTGAATTTTAGTACTAAATGCTTCCACTTCAAACTAAGTATGATTGTGAGGTCCAATGTCCTTTGATTAATTTCTCCATTTTATTTGGAAAACACAATGCAAAATTTGCTATCCACTTAATACAATCATTCTGTCACTAGGCATCACGTCATACTATGATTTGAAGGGAAATATTAAAGACTTCTTCAAAATCCGGGAGTCCATATTGCGCGTGTTGACTACAATTGGAATGATACCATCAGCGCCAAAACTTGTGAAAGGTGGCCCCCCTGAAGAGCTGTCTGTCCTACTGGATGGTCGTATTGTGGGCAGTATGCGATCTGTTAAAATTGAAGAAGCTGTTGCATACTTGCGAAGATTGAAAGTGTCAGCAATATCGGTTTGTTTCTGATCGACTTCTTTTTGCAAAAGATCTTTTGCTTAGTGACTTATTATGCACCTAATGGACTGTAGATCCCAGTTGATTTGGAGGTTGGATACATCCCGTTGAGCATGAGTGGAGCATATCCTGGTCTATATCTGTTCACATCTCCTTCTAGGTTTGTTCGTCCTGTAAGAAATATCTCTGCGCCTGCCGAAGAGGGCAATGATCTTGAACTCATTGGACCCTTTGAACAGGTGGGTACTATATTTCTGGCTTTTCTTCTCCCAAGTTCTACACTTTTGCTGGAACAGACATGAATGTAATGAACTTTACTGTTAATGAGAATCTCCAATATATCATTGCAAGGTCATATACATGTTATGTGCAGGTGTATATGGAGATAAGCTGCCCGGATGGTGGAGATGGAGGAAGGAAAAATGTATTCCCTGCCACACATCGAGAAATTCATCCAACTAATATTTTGAGTGTTGTTGGCAATCTTACACCTTGGTCTGATCATAATCAAAGTCCACGTAATATGTATCAGTGTCAGGTACTGAGTTAATTTTGAAGGATTTCTGGATGATGTTATATAGACTGCTGAGGCTCAATACATTAGTATATCTCATGCTTCATCTATTTTTGTTTTGATTGTTAAAGGATCTCATGCTTCATCTGCTGTACAGATGGGTAAACAAACAATGGGTTTCTCCTCACAAGCATTAAACTGTCGTGCTGATCAAAAGCTATATCACCTTCAGGTTTGTCCTGGTTATTATTTGCAATTCAATATTCTTTGGGAGGGGGAGACTTCTTTGTAGTATTATCTAAGTAATTATGTTCCTTGAACTGGATGTCATTTCCTTGAAACAGCTGTAACTCTTAAGAACTTATGTTGATAGTGTTCTAGCCTCTGAGATTTATCTTTTCCCTTTCCTCTGATTTTCTTTTGGGGAAAAATGGATCTTTTCAGACTCCTCAAACTCCAATTGTACGCACAAAAGCTTATGAGAAGTACTGTGTTGATGACTATCCATTAGGAACAAATGCAATTGTGGCAGTTTTGGCTTATTCAGGGTAAGAGTTCTGTACTGTGCCTTGTCTTTTCTATCAGTGAAACATAAAATACATATCTTCATGTTATGCAGATATGACATGGAGGATGCCATGGTCTTAAATAAATCATCTGTAGATCGTGGTTTGTGTCATGGGCATATATACCAGGTATCATCTGCCACTAAGGGGTTTCCCCATACAAATTCATCTACTGAACTATGACTTTCCTTTTGGCACTGCATTGATGGAGTGGCATGTTTTCTGATCTTTTATGTGGACATCTTTTATTGACCAATGTGAGATCTGCTGATTTGCAGACAGAAACAATTGACTTGACTGAGCAAAGCGCCAAATCTGATCGTGCTCAGAGGGTGTTTAGAAGAAGCTATTTGGATAAGTCATCTCATCAGCTGATTGGTTCTGATGGTCTTCCATATGTGGGGCAGGTAAGAGGATGTCTGTTCCTTTTTATTTTTTATTTTCTTTTTGTGGGTCAAGTTGCTCTAAACCAACATGCTAATTTGATTACAGAGGATTAATCCAAATGAGCCATATTGTACCATTTACAACGAAATAACCAGTCAGACAACTAACATGAAGTTGAAGGGTTCAGAGCCTGTTGTTGTTGATTATGTTGCTGTCGATGTGAAAAATAAAACGCATCTGCAGAAGGTGAGTTTTCCTGGTTTCTGATCCACTTTGCTATTGTTTCTGTGCTCTTAATTCTCTACTTTTTCCATCTTCATAAAATGAAAAGTTCATTAGAATATATAAGCTGGTATAATTCCTTTATCTTTTGCTTTCTAGTTCCAATATACTAAGTTGCTCGGACACGGGTGGGTGTCCGACGCGGTGCGTATCTAGAGGTCGGATCCTTCGAGATGTAGATTCTAAGATTCGGGGATACGGATCCTAATACGGATACGGGTGCGGGGATCCGGCTAAAAATAATTCAAAATATAAACATATCTCTACATTATGAGAATTTTTGTGGAATACGTACGTATAGCTTGTAAAGTGTGGATTTCTTTTTTATTCTCAATTGTTGATAAGTAAACGATTGATTTTCCAGATAAGGTATGTTATTTTCTTGAAATTTACCCTAGTTTTGGTTATGATTTCGGGAATCAAATTGTATCTCGTCTCGAATTTTTCCGTCCATCGTGGTTAAAGTACCCATTGTTTGACTAGATCCGGTATAGATCCCATACTCACACCCATACTAGTGTCGTGTCGACACGGGTGCGTCTAAACTGCCATGTCGGAGCAACTTAGCCTATATAAACATCGGCCATAGAAAATGTCTATGTGATGCTTTATTATCATAGTCGTGTGATTGTAGCTTAAAGCTATCCATTTTGGTAAGGCTGGCTATTTTATTGCTAGACGGTGCCCCTATTACACTAGAGGTATACTCAAACTGAAAGGTGCCCCTATTACACTTAGAGGTCTAAGTTGCACGGACTCCTCGTTTTTGGTGCTGCACCCATCTCGACACGGGACAGGAGCGGGACACATCCCGAATTCAGTCAACTAACTTCGGATACTTTGACGTGCGTCCATCGACAGATTTGGGGGAAATTGAGATTTTGATTTCTCAAAATTAAAAATAAAACAAATTTAAGATATGGGAAATGGATTGCTTTCAATATTGTAGCACTTCTGTATCATATTTGCTGCTGTGTTTCAAAAAAACTAAGAATTCAAGGGTCGTGTTCTGTGTTTGGACTTCTGGTAGACAGTAGCAGCGATATAGATAGAGAGTTGGTGGAAGGCCTTGAATGGCTTTTTCTTCTTCTTTTTTGTAACTCTATTTTTTATAATTTCGAATTTTTTTAGCGGAATCCCTGCACCCGTATCCGTACATGGATCCGCACCCCCGAATCTTAAAGTTTAGATTTTGCCGAGTCCAACACTCGGATCCGTGCCCGTATCGGATGCCCGCACCCTAGTCCGAGCAACTTAGGTTGTTACTTGTCAGCTTTTTTCTTTTTATTTATTTATTTTTGATAATAAAAACCTTATTAGTTCATGATGTACACATTTCTCTCTGTTAGCTAAAACTTTTACTCTGGTGTCATGACTTTAAAAAGCTTCAAATTGTTCAACTTATGACAATCGTTTCTCACTTCTTCTGGCAGGCAAACATACGTTTTAGGCGCTCCAGGAATCCTGTAATTGGTGATAAATTTAGCAGCCGACATGGGCAAAAGGGTGTTTGCTCTCAATTATGGCCTGATATTGATATGCCATTCTCAGGAGTTACAGGAATGAGGCCAGATCTTATTATTAATCCTCATGCATTCCCTTCAAGGATGACGATTGCTATGCTATTGGAGTCAATTGCTGCTAAGGTATGTCTATTTTCTCTTCTGTCAGTCTTCGGAATGAAATTAGCTGGCTACATGATTGCATGTGCTGAAGACATCTCTTGTTTATGGAATAAAATTGTTCCTTTAGCTTGACACGGATGATCATACATGCTGAAGACTCTTTATTTTCTATGCTATCTCCAAACAGGGAGGTGCTTTACATGGGAAGTTTGTCGATGCAACACCATTTTCTAACACAATGAAGGATGCAGAATCAGAATCCAGTTCACTGGTGGATGAACTTGGTTCCATGTTAACAGCTTCTGGCTTCAATCACCATGGTGTAGAGGTACTATATAGTGGAGTATATGGGACAGAGCTGACTTGTGAAATATTTATTGGGCCTGTTTATTATCAGCGGCTACGGCACATGGTTTCCGATAAATTTCAGGTTCGTATCATGCTGATATTAGAATAAAATCCTGATTATTCATCCTGCCCCCGTTGACTCTTTTACGTTGATTCATGTTTTCATCAAGTGGAGAATAACTGCTTACATAACCACCTCTTGTGCTCAAGTATGATGTGAACTGTTAAGTTATGAAGTTGGAAACTGAAAACAGGAAAAGAACCCTTTGTTTTTTGCTCAATATTGACAAATGATACCAAGATCCTTAAATGTTTCCTCTACATGGTTTTCCTTTTCCTGTTTGAGTCTTTCATTACTATATTATTAAATGTATCTTATGCACTACGGGGTTGACTTTGTCTCTTTTACTGCTGTTCTTTTTTCTTCGACTTTAAGTGGGATATAACTTTGACTAGGTGTAAATTAAAGTTTAGCTAGCGGAAGGCTTCTCTTTTTAAACCATTTAACCTCCCCACCCCCCACACAAAAAACCACAGGTGCAGTTGAATAAATTAAGACTTCCAAATATTCTAACTTTATATACCCTCATTCCGAGTTGGATACTGAAATTGGGTCATTTCTTTTTACAGGTCCGTTCTACTGGGACAGTAGACCAGGTCACTCGGCAGCCCATCAAGGGGAGAAAGCGTGGTGGAGGTATCCGCTTTGGAGAAATGGAACGAGACTCACTCCTTGCTCATGGAGCAGCATATTTGCTGCATGATAGACTCCATACCAGCTCAGATCATCACATTGCAGACGTGTGTTCTGAATGTGGAAGTATCCTAACAGCGTCACTAATCCAGCCGCCAAAACAAAAAATGCAAGAAGAAGTGCGGAAAATTAGTGGTCTGCCACCTGCTAGAGAACCCAAAAAGGTGACTTGTCTTGCTTGCCGGACAAGTAAAGGAATGGAGACTGTTGCAATGCCTTATGTGTTCAAATATCTAGCAGCTGAACTGGCAGCCATGAACATCAAGATGACCCTCAAACTAAGCAATGGGACTGGAGCTTGATATGCGTTTCAGGCTGCTGATAGAAAAAAGCAGGAGCTTGATGCTCATTTTACCTGTAATTGTTCTCTCCGATGCGCAAATGTCTAACAAAGGGTTGCAGCATCAGATGACTCGATTCTGGCGATGGTGATGTGGTTTAGACATAGAACGGCCAGCTTCCTAGTAGGCCATCGAGATAGAAAGTGTGCTGCAAATAACACATGCTTCATGTAGTGCTGGAGGGAGTAAAATATGGAGAATCTCATTAGTAAGAATCCCTAGTTGTACAAGTTCTGTCTGGCTCAAGAGGTGCAATGACCTTCCTGGCATTATGAAGATGGCCTTGTGAAGTGTAGAGCAAAATATAGAGTTATGTGCTTTATACTATGTTAGATATAGCTTTTTGTACATTGTAGTGACTTATGTATAAGGTACCATTGTTTAGGCTCTCTTGGAGCCAATATATTTTATATTTTATATATTTATCTTTCTATAATTCTAATTGTCAATTCTTTATTTACATGTGTGATGAAGTATGTTTTAATCTTTTTTGGGATGCATATGTTCTTTTCCATTTACAAGCAAAATCGACAATGGATCCAAGATAGCGTAGTTAGTCTTCTCACCAATTATAGTGACCAAATGCTTAATCTAGGATAAATTCATCTATTTGCTTGGAAGTTTACATAAGGCTGCAAGTTATAAAAAAAGATTAAACTTGAAATTATTATTTGGAAATACAGGCCGGAAAAAGAAAAGAAGAGAAATGTAAGCTGGAATTTTGAGCTCATAGCATGCTATCTGTTCTAGCTGGTAATCTCTTGAAGAAGTTGCCGGGAACAGAGGGCATCTTGCTTCTGAACCTGGGATGCCTTAGCATATATAATCCAGCAACTAAAGCCACCACTCTAAAGGGAGTCACATAAAGCATAACTGCTGCAAAAAGACTGAACATGATAAACAAACTGGTTGCTCTTGGATCTCTCCAGCTTAGCACCCCCTGCAGCCTCTCTCCTTGTGTTGCTATGTCCCCGACTACAGTCTGAACCCTTCCGGCCACGCTTCTCAGCCTATCATACCTCATTCGAGCAATGTCCGGGGGCCTAGACGTTGGAAACGTGTCGAATTCTTCATCAAGCTCATCAGGGTGCACTGTTTCTGCCCATGAAAGCTTAGTGTCCATGTGAGGAGGGTGCCTTGGCCGGAAACGATAGTTCCATAGTCCAATGAGAAACATGTAGAGAAACAGAGTAGGAAGAATCAACTCTGGATACCAGATCAGTATAAGGAAGAGGATGTGAACCAAGACTGAGGTGACTGGATTTTTCCAGTGACAAACATCACCAAACCATCGATTAATGGACATTATGCCCGAAAGGAGTGACATGATCCTAAAGAAATTAGCTTTGCTTCTTCTCATACTCCACATGTGAGAATCCACATCTAACATGTACTCTACAACTTCTTTCCTGAGTGGTGGTTCAGCTCTAGCAAGCCTAATAGCGACAATGTTCATGGCTTGGTATCTCAAGTTATCTACTTGGTTGACAGTGAAAGGATAAAGGTAATGCATTTTGGGAAGCAAAGGGTGGCCATAAGTATGTATCATGTTGGCTAAAGAAAGGCTTGTGAATCTTACTGCCAATTGGAGTTCTCCCATTTTCTTAACCCCTGATGGGTGCAGAACAAGAAGGGGATACGAATGAGTGTATATTCGATGAGATTCCAACGTTGATAATCTTATACGCACCTTTCCAATTCGCGAGTCTCGTGTTGCTCCAGTTCCTGGCTTCTCAACTCCCAAGTGGCAGTTATCAAAGACTCCCAATGTGATTACTGTGCAAGGATCATAAACTTCCCAAGTGTATTGCTCATTCCATTTGGGGCTGAAAGTGTCAAGAATGGTTCTTGTCCTTACCCATTTCTGACCATATTTAGCCACACAATAGGCATCTGTGCTTCCTCTGCCATCCTTCATCTTCATTGGAAGAAGCCCTTCTGCACCTAATATTCCAATTTCCAGTACTCCCACAGGTGGCTTCCATAGCTGTCGCGCTGTTGGCCTTTGATCACTTATGTACATGGTTGATTCATCCAGCACATGATATCCACCTTCAAGGCATACTCTGAGGTGAACTCTGCTTGAAAACTTGAGTTCTTTCCTCCTGTCAACTTCCAAGGCACCAAAACCAAACTTGTCAAGGTTGAACCAGCGAGAATGGACAGGCCGATGGTCAAGCCTCTTCTCGAATGTGTTGAGTGGGAAACTTATCCTCCCAAGAACCTCATCTTTCATAGGGTGAACACGGTCCTCAATGCTGAGGACTAGTTGCTCCTCAAAAGGCTCAGCGGCCACAAAAACCAAATCTTCATTCCACATCGGATTTGCTGTTCGAGCAGGGCATATATCGGTCTTGAGCACCTGATTTCCCACCTGGGCTTTCACAAAAACTTCAGGGAGGCGGCTCTGGTCATTCGGGATGATGTCCTGAGCTTCAATAACATTCACTCGCAGGTACCAAAGTTTTGGAGAGACATAAACTTTGGACCTTACGCTCATAACCCCCTCTCCATGAACAAAGGCAGCATCTGCATGCCAGGCATCTGAAAATGCTTCATCTGCTTGTGTTCCCATCCAAATAGCAAGCATGATCTCCCCTCTTACTTTCCCTTCTCCTCGGCGATCCTCCAGCCTGTACCATTGAGGAGCCAGGGGACTATCAGGAGGAACTCTTGTTGGGACCTCATTCAAGTCAAAAACCACCCTTCCAAGATAATCATCTCTTCCCATCATATCTTTATCCTTCACAAAAACTTCAACAACTGAAGACTGAATTCGATCTTTAGAGAAAGCAAATACCTGGTTCCACTCAGGATTCATTTTCTTCTCAAAATGCTTTGTCCTTCCTTTGTAATTCCCCAGCTTCACTTCCACATATGGATCACAACTACCAGTGAGGACACTTTGTTGAAGATCTTTCGACTTAACAACTCGAACATATAGATAAAACATCTGCTCCACAAGGTCATATGTGCTTGCATATCTATCACTATTCATCCATCCTCTTCCTCCTCCATATCCTCCACCACGTGGCCACTGCTCACCAAGTTGAGGATTCGTGTCCTTCAGCTCATACTCATCCTCAGGGTGGTCTACTTGATGCTGCATTGTCGGTTGAACACTTGGGTGGCTACGAATAGCTGGCGGGTGGTCCACTTGGCGCTGCATTGTCGGTTGGACACTTGGGTGGCTATGAATATCTTGGGGGTGATGGTCTACTTGATGCTGCATTGTCGGTGGGACACCTGGTCTCTTCCTTATTTGTATGACTGGCTGCTGCATAGCTTGATGCTTGAAAATAAACTGAGATCTTTCCTCAGTATGCTTAAAGGATTCCTTTCCCTGCTCACTTTGAGTAAGATGACCAGGTTTTTCTACTGCAGCAAAGCTAGAAGAAATGACCGTGTTTTCATTTTCTAGTTTTGGACTACTACTAGCTTTAGCAGTATCAAGACTAGCAACTTCAGAGGCAAGAAGAGAAGCTGGCGGATTATCTAAATGTTCTGGATTTTCTGTGGAAGAAATATTTGAAGGACTAGAAGATTTTTGAGGATGTGAATTTGGATCAGATTCTGATGAAATATATATTTTGAGGCCAACTTCTCCTTTAACAAATGAAGAAAACCATTTCTTTTCAAGTTGGAATCTTTGATAAACTTCTTCTCCTTTCTTGACTATATTTGAGCAAGGAATTCTCACCCTTCCAAGAAAGTTTCTCCCTGGTATAGGCCTTCTCTCATGATACACTGAAACTTCAATGTATTTGTATTGGTAATTTCTTATATCATCAAGATTAAAGAGGAGTTTATGGTTCCAAATGGGGTTGAGATTCTTTGGGACTGTTCTAGTTTTGCTAAGTTGGTTTTCAAAATCAACTTCTACAAATGGACTGACTGATCCTTCACCATCTTTTGGCATAAGATCATGAGCATCTATTACTTCTACTATGAGCTTCATTCTTCCCTTTTTGTTCTTGTTTTTTTGCCTACCAGGAAATAACTCCTTTCAAGATATCTCAAACTCAACTCTCAAGTAACCAGATTCTATTATTTAACTAAGATAGTAGTAAGCTAAAGGAAGGAAGTAAACAACTTTGTGTTTTTTTAAGTGTGTAGTATCAAAGTGCATTGTACAAGAAAAGAATGATTTGCTGAAGAAGCTGTTGAATAGTTGTAGAGGAAAGATTCTATGAAACAGAAATGGAGGGAAAGGAATAAATTTTTGGCAAAGTAGATAACAAACTAGTAGTTCGATGTGATATGCAGAGAAAAGAAGAAGAGAAGGAAAAGAAAAGGAGAAAAATATAGAAGAAGAATGAATTTGTTAATGTCTGCTTGAACATGAAGACTACAGACTTTCAGTGAAGAAACCAAAACTAGTTCACTTCCATGTAAATTTTGGTTCAACTATGAGTTTAACTTGTATGCTACTGAACATTTGTACACCACATATTAATGTCTATAACAACAACAACGACATACCTAGTGTAATCCCACAAGTGATGTTTAGGGAACGTAGTATGTACGCAGACCTTACCCTTACCTTGTGGAGGTAGAAAGACTGTTTCCGATAGACCCTCAGCTCAATAAAAGCATAATCACATCAGTCATAAGAAAGAAATACGATAGTGGAGAAGCTATAGAAAGAAAAACAATAACAACAACCAACAGAATAAAATAACTGAAGCAAAAAAAAATAACAAGTAAATGATCCTGATATAATATAGTGTATATATATGTTAAGTAATTCAAATATTTTGTATCAACATTCCAACTTATTATGTCATATTGTTCCCTATTTGTTCAAACTTCAAACCAACGTAGGAAACTTGGCTAAAAGTGACTGTTGGGACTCTCTTAATGGTGTCAAACATACACTTTTGTATTAAGATATACTCTGCTGGTTAATTTGTTCCACTCTTTTTCTCTTTTAGCTTTTATTTGCTACTTTAAGCTAGAAACTGAGAACATTCTTGATGTCGATCCGATGTTTTTTCTATTCTTACTATTATATGTTCTGCTTTTTAAATTTAAATAGAATATGAGTATTAAGAAAGTATATAAAGGGATAAAAAGCCTACACTCTTGAGAGTTATAATTACCCCAACGGGAGTAGTCTCTAACTGCTTTTAAGCTTAATTCTAACCCTTGTAACAATGATTTTCACATAGAAAATAACTTAAAATAATCGTCTTTAACAAGTAGAATTAATAACTTGCAAAATAAGTAAAATATGTTTAAATACATTGATAGCATAATTTTTTTACACCGATAGTTTAAATAAGTTAAATTTTACAACAATTGGCAAAACATAGAAAAAAAGAAATAAAACTAGGTGATCTCTTTTCATCTGTCCAATCTTTGGTGGACAGAATTATCCGATACCAATACTGGTAGGAGGTAGTAGTTACTACATGGAATTAGTTGAGATGCCCGGAGTTATATAAAAAACTAAAAGAAAGAAGAGAGAATTTGAAAAGGGGAAAAAAGAGGGAGACCTCTTTAAGTTTGAGCTAAAATGAAAATGCCTTACTTGGATCTTGTGATCTTTTAAGGCATTCCATTCTTGTTATAAGAGGAGAAAGAAGCATGTGAGGATCCAAAGATAGTCACACACTCAACTGGAGCTAAAAGGTTAAAGCAGACACTGAATTTTATTTATAAAACACTACCCAAAGATGCCTTTTAGTGCTTTATTCTTTTCTTAATCACTTCCATAATTACATCCGTTCTTTAAGCTAGAAAAAATTGCATTTCCTTTATGATTAAAACACCACATTAAACAATAGTAATATTAGAACTAAATGTAACCTAATTGCAGTATACATTGTCTAATATTCATTAAAAAAACACAAAGGTAAACTATACTTAAACAAAAGCGGATCCAAGATTTAAATCATATGAGTTCAACTTTCAAGATTTTTAGCATTGAACTCGTTATATTTTAAAGTGCAAAATACACAAGTAGACACCTGAACTGTACACCAAATCCATATTACACACTTTCTGAGAAAGAAAATTATATTACACAACCAACATTTTCAAAATGTGACCAACACACGCTACTTTTTTCTTATTCAGTTTTTCAAAATATATATAATGTCATGTACCAATAAATCCATGACACGTGCTACTAAGTTTAAAAAAAAATAAAACACCTAAATTAACAATTATAACCTTAGTATCCCCCTTCGTCTCTTTCTCTTTTGCAAATCACCAAAACAATGGCTGCCACAAACATTCACAGGCACCCACCATTAGTTTTCATCTTCTTCACTATGTCAATAACTCTATTGTGACACATTGAACTGCTTTCATTTTACTCCATAACCACCAAGCTTCATTAGCTCTGCCATGACACCACCATGCTTCCACCTCCACAATCACCATTTTCAACGGTCAACCCACCGACAAAATTATATGGGTCAAAATCCGATCGAGCAAATTCAACACGAAGAGATGATTATCATGAGCAATTTGGCTAAGGTCGACCAGTGAATAACAGAACTTGTCGCCAAGCAGTCAACCACGACTGAGGTCGAGTATTATGAATAGTAGTAACAACTGGTTTTGTATTGGGATCTTTAGAGGGAATATTTCATTGAATATTTTCTGTATTTGTACTTTTATAGTTCTTTGGAGGAATGTACCATATAAATAGAATGAGAGATAAGGACAAATGCATGTAATATTCGAAGTAATAAGAACTCTTTTGAAAAGCAAGCTCTCTAGATAAATACAAAGAGCACCTTTCTGAAGAGCTTCGTCTTTTTTTGATTATTCCTTGTTATTTCCACCAGGTCCGAGAAAGTCTTCAATATTCTCATAGATTCCTGTCACTCATCATTGTCAGAGAGAGAAATCATCCACCTCATCAATATTGGGTGAATCTTCCTCTTTATTTACATTTGGTGTCATTTATTGCCATTTAATATTCGATACTTCTAACACATTACTGCATTCAAATCATTTAATATCTAATGCATTACATCTGCCTCACCACTGTCTACATCTCTTACATTACTTATCTTAGATATGAACATCTTTAACTAGTATTAACCTTTTAAATAATTGATTAATTAGTTTAACGAAAGATCATCATTTTTTGGTCAAACAATTTGGCGCCATCTGTGGGGATTTCCTAGTCAAAATCTTAGTTTCTTTCAAATCTAAAACAAAAATAGAAAAGGAAATGCAAAACCCTATTTTTTTTCTTGTGTGCACGGATCTGACATGGAAGGTAACGGAGAAGAAATGATGAATGCAATAGCTGGTCTCGCCACCAACCTCTTAAACACCATCAACGAGGTCAGTGAAACAAATGTTGAGGATGTAACGTCAAATGACTCCCCGAGGCGGAGTGGTTCACCCCTTCCTCACGGCAGCATCACAACCTCACACGGTAAAGGAGCCTCCACGTCCACAACAGAAGAGGCGCCACCAGCGATGAAAAAGCTGCTTGAAGCCTGGTTGACAAACACGCTGACTGATATCCTTGACAAACCCCCCCAAAGGGCAAACAAAGAGAACACAAGGGCTTGCATTGCACCAATGACAGACGAGCAGCATGACCCTCCTCCTGTAACAGGTATCACTGGCAATGTTAATAATGCAGGTGACGACACCCTCACAGCCATTTTGAGGAAGATGGAGGAGATGGAAAACGAAAACAAAATTCTCCGAGACCACATGAAAGAGCACTAAGAGAGGGTAGAAAAAATACTAGGCGCCCCAAAACTCTTACCAAAAAAGGATGTCGGTCGGTTTGTTGAGTAGCCGTACAGTGACGAAGCCGCACCGCACGCCATACCTAAAACCTTCAAAATGCCACCGTACCTAAAAATATACGATGGAGCGACGGACCATGAGGATTATGTGACCCACTATGTCACTGCAGTAAAAGGAAACGACGTCGCCAAAGAGCAAGTATCTTTCATATTATTGAAAAAGTTCGGTGGAACCCTCATCGGTGGAGCACTAACTTGGTATTTGCAGCTGCCTGCGCGCTCCATAAAGACGTTCGAAGAAATGGCCGACAAGTTTGTAACTGCCCACGCTGGAGCTAAGAAAACAGAGGCCAGAGTGAATGACATATGCCATTAAACAGTCACTCGGGGAAGGGATGAGAGGCTTCCTCGCTAGATTCAACTGTGTGAGAATGACCTTACCAAATGTTTCAGAAGGATTGGCAGTAATAACTTTCTAGAATGGGTTAAACAGGAGCGGTTCAAGGGCGACCAGAAAGTTGCTAAGCCGCTCATGAAGTATCCCCCTACCACTTGGGACGAGATACACAACGCCTATTATGCGGAAGTACGAGATGACGAAGATGACCTCAATGGACCAACCCAACGGTTGACCTTAGAAAAAATGGAATCTAGGAAAGATCGGAGAAACGACAACAGAAGAGACCTTTCAGGTCCGCGGCCCAACCGTGAAAGACATCAACCATATGTCAGAGCGGCCATTATACCACTCCTCGTCACGGCGAAGGCCCATCTAGTCCGCAAATAGGGACTCACCGAAGTGAGAGAGGTATGCCTCTCTTACTATTTGCTCACAATTTCTGTGTTTCTCCCTCAGAAATAGTCTACGCACAGGAGAAAAGAAGATGAGGTCTGACTCGCACACCAGAAAGTCAAATTCTACCTCGATCGAATTAACTCACATTCTACCTCGATTGAATTAACTCACATTCTACCTCGTTCGAGCTAACTAAGAGTAACATTCTACCTTGCTCGAATTAACTCACATTCGACCTCGTTTGAACTAATTAAGAGTAACATTCAACCTCGCTCGAATTAACTCACATTCGACCTCGCTCGAATTAAATCACATTCAACCTCGCTCGAATTAACTCACATGCGAACTCATTCAAACTAATTGATGATAAGCTATAATTACGTATTTTAGTCGCTTATTACACTCTAATTTACTGCACTTTAATTGAGTTTGAGCTTTAATCGCTAGTGTTTTGCACTAATTGTGTGTTTTATGCCTTGTAGGAGTGATTCCGAGCTATGTAGATGTTATGAAATGAATTAAAGTGATTTGGAGATTTTAAGTATGAGTAAAATCCCAATGAATTAATCCTGGATCGTTTTCGGGTATCAACGGATGATAGTTAAGAACGAACGAAGAATCGAGTAAGCATATTGCGCACTGTCTAGTAAAATGCACATAAATTTTAGTTCAAGACTCCATTTAGGCTACAAAATATATGGTTGGAAATATAATTCAAAGGTATACAACTTTCATGTTTTACGTTTTTCCAAATTACAAACAGAACAGGGTGAAAAGTGTGCGGAAAGTGCGCGGCCGCGCACTGACCGCACAAATGGGGCAGAAAGTGTGAAATGTGGGCGGCCAAGTGTGCGGGCACCCTTCCAGGTGGGAGGCCGCGCAAATTTTGTCCGGGAAAAATAGGAGAAGGTATAATTGTTTGGGACCGACCCTACTTGGTATATATACATGAAAAAATGGTATTTTGAGGACTTTTGACACACTTTAGACCTAAGGAGGCAAGAACACACTAGAAGCAAGGGGGAGAATTCTACTATGAGGTTTTTACTTCTTTATTCCTATTTACATATTGGTTATGAATTCTAGTATTTTAGTTATGCATACTATTATGATTAGCTAATTTTGTTATCTAGAGTTTTGATGGAACTTTTTGGAGGATGAATTCTTGTTATATTTTAATATAATTTAACCTTTGAATTTGTCTATTTATTCAACTACGTGCTTATTTAAGTTGATTGAATGGCCATCAATTGATTGTGCCTATTTATTATGTGTTACTTGAGAAAGGATACATATTTAGGTGGTTGTTGAGCAACGTCACTCCTAATGTATGTGAGAAATCAATACAACGGGTTTAAAGGTAAGTTTAGAAATAACAAAGCTTTGACGTGGTCATAATGAGCGGTTAGATAAAGCCAACTAGTATAGTTCGAGAGAATATGTCTAGAAAATTATTGTAGTTGCTCGAGAGAGAGAATTACGGCACCTAAAGTGCTCATGATCAGTAGAGAATACATAGGTGAAATTGTAGGGAACATAGCGAGAAGGATTCCAATATTTGGGAAAATCATAACTCTAGACCTCCTAAATTTAATCTACAACCCTTAGTATTTTTACTTGTTAATTTACTACTTTAGTTTCTTAGTTAGATATAAGAATCATAATCTTTATAACTTAGAAATTTATTCGAGCTTGCCTTCTTAGTGATATTGAACAATTATGGTGAAACCTTAGTTCTCTGTAGGATTCGACTCCGGACTCTTAGACCGGATAATATTTGCAGCGACCGCTTGTCCTTTTTAGGACTAGAGTTGGGCGTGATCAAATTTTGACGCCGTTGCCGGGGAACTAACGGTGTAGCTGTAGGTGTACATATTTCTAAGCAAGTTTGAACTTTTATTTTTGTTTTCTTGTATTCGATTATTTTTTTTTAGTTTTATTTTTGACTTGAGAGACATGACATCTTGGAATTACGAGAGTTTTGATATTGGTAATTCTACTTTTGATCCTCCTTAAACGTATTGTGAAGGAAACCACTTGTGGCAAAATTATCCAAATATTCCCGAGAATGATTTATCTGCACCAACTCAATCTTATGTGTGGAATGTGTGTAATATGTGTGGTAGTCAAGATGGTCAATTTTATGGTTGTGCTTATATTTCTTAGCTTCCCCCAACCCCTCACTTTGATGGTTCCTCTTTTTCTTGTGAAGTTAATAGGAACAAAGAACCCAGGGATGATAACCTGAAAGATATCAAGGATATGGTATGATGCCTTATGGAACAAAATAATAAGAAACAACTATACATACAAAAGCAAGACGCTATGATTCGCAACCTGGAGGCACAAGTGAGTAAATTGGTTGAAGCATTTAATGCTCAACAAGCCAATGTTGGGGATAGTAGCCAAGAAGAGCATGAAATAGATACCGAAATTGAGGTTCTAATGGAAGAGGTCAGAGTTCAACACCAACAATCCAACCAACTAGAATTTGAGGATGCCGATGTTGAAGAAGTAATACTAGAGTCAACCAGGGACGTTGAAGATACAAATTTAGTTAACTCTCGTGTGATTGGTGTTGAGGAGGTTAAAAATCTTGAAGTTCATGTATTTGAGTGTGTTGGACCTCATTCCAAACACTTCTCTACATTATGTTCAGATGGTGAAATGAAAATTGATCTACATGAGCCAATGCAAGAGTTAAAGGAAGAGGTAGATGAGCCCTATATTCTGAATTTTTCAAGGCCGTCTAGGAAAATTGACACTCCTCGGTTGAAAGCCAAAAAGTTCATAAAGTATCATTTAATTTTTGGCTCGCAAAAATTTGTATCGCCCCAAGAGCATGATCATAGAGCAGAATCAAAACTTGGGGTCCAATTCATAAGTTCGAAGTGGAGGCAGAAAGCGATTCATGTCGTGCCGCGACGTTAAATCAAGCGCTTGTTGGGATGCAACTCAGCTTTACTGCTTTTTTTAAAAAAAAATTGTATTATGTTTGTAGTGTCGATTTTTGATTTTTTTAGGAGCATGGAAAGCAAAGCCATTGGAAGTATGCGACAACAAACCAGATGGTTGGAACTAAATGTGAGGTACCCGTACGGAGGACCAGGCTTGAGAGAAGTCTGAGTAACCCATGAGCTGCTAGTGCTTTGGTCTTTAACGTACCAGGGAGTTTCTTTTACCCTCTTGTATTTATGGGTGTGCATTGGGGACAATGCACAATTTTGAGTGTGGGGTGAGGAGATTGTTTAGGTGACTTTCCATGCTATTTTAGTTGTGTTAGTTTAATTGAATAATTTTTTTATTACAAAAATAGAAAAGATTGGACTTTTCCTGACGATAGATCTATTATACAATTTTCTTGAGGGATCTAAGTCAAAGGGAAAAAGACAAAAAGGTTTTCTTTTGTTAGGTAGTGTAGTAATTCCCCATTGGTTTTTCTTTGTGCCACGATTCTTTTCCAAAGGGTTTTGTTTGAACGGGGTGTAGTTAGCATTATTTTTTTAGGAGTAGGAGCCAGTGTAAGATGAATTGAATTGAAGCAATATCTCTTGAATTTGTCATGCCTTGAGAATAGTGAGTACTTTGGTTGTGACACTTAGGCTCATTTTTTTGACTCTTGTATAAGTACCTTAAATTATAAGCTTAACTTTACTTAACTACTTTGACTAGAGTGTCTTGATGAAACCAATCCTGAGTGAGTTATGTGCCATGTGTGTGTGAGGTATGTGTGTTATTTTGTGCATTGCATTTGATGGCTAGAACTTGCCCCATGTGTTTGCAAAGCGAAAGAGTAGTTTTGTTCAGTCTTGGAAGTGATCTTTGTTGAGCCATATATATATTTTTCCCGCCTAATTATTATGTATCGTAGTTAACCCCATTGAGCTTATAACCATATTTATTTGGTAACCACATTACAAGCTTTACCCATTTGTTTGAATTAACCATCTATTTGAACCTTCTAACCTCTCATGAGCACTTGAATTGTTATGAATTGTATAAAAGTTAAAGTGTGGGGTAGTTGGTTTGGATTTTGCGTGGAACTAATTAAATAAGGAGAAAGATGCACTGTTTTGAAAAAGTAAGAGACACTTGAATTAAATAAAGAAAGAAAAGGAAAAAAATAGTTGTATTGCTGTGAAAAAAAATATTCCTTGATAAGTGATGACTCTTGATATAATTGTCTTTAAGGAAGTATGGGGTAATATACATTGATGTGAAGGTAGAGTTTGGTTTGACATAAGTATGGGGTTTGAATGTTAAAGTATATGTATTAAAGTGCTTAGGGAGGTGTAGTCACTCTTATATCTAAATGTATCCTACCCGTCTTGCAGCCTACATTACAACCAAATAAAGTCCTACTTGATCCTAGATTGAATGAGCTCGATTAGTAAAGTAGTACACTACGGGAAAGCCTATGATGCATCTTTTGTAGCACATGAATGTTATTTCTAAGAATGAGTGAATTCTTTCTATCTTGAGTTCCTAAGTGTTCTTAAATTTTATTGTGTGGAACTACTCTCTTTTGTTGTGTGAGGACACTTGATTCATGAAGGAAAGGTAATGTCAGTGATCTCTATGTTAGAGTAAGTGGGTAAGTTGTAAATAATGCATGGTACTTGTAAGTCAAATCTTGAGGTGAAGATGTTACGCTTTTGTGCTTAGTCTATTTTAAGTATTCTTGATGTGATAACTTAGGAGAATTGTTTAAAAAGGTCGTGTCTATATAAAGTGTTGTTTGATTACTCGAGGACGAGCAATGGTTTAAATGTGGGGTGTTGATGATAGGCTATAATTACGTATTTTAGTCACTTATTACATTCTAATTTACTGCACTTTAATTGAATTTGAGCTTTAATCGCTAGTGTTTTGCACTAATTGTGTGTTTTATGCCTTGTAGGAGTGATACCGAGCTATGTAGATATTATGAAATGAATTCAAGTGATTTGGATATTTGAAGTCTGATTAAAAGCCCAAGGAATTAAGCCGGGATCGTGTTTGGAGATCAACGGATGATAGTTAAGAACGAACGAAGAATCGAGTAGGCATATTGCATACGTTCTAGTAAAATGCACATAACTTTTCTCTCAGAACTCCATTTAAGATCCACAATATATTTTTGAAAATATAATTCAAAGGGATACAACTTTCATGTTTTACGTTTTTCCAAATTCCAAACAGAACAGGGTGAAAAGTGTGCGGCACCCTAAAATTTCAGCCAAAATCAAATCTAATCTTCACAGAATATCCTCAAAATCGAGATATAAATTCTATGAATATTCTCAATCGTTCTCAATAACACCCAATCCAAAAAAAAAATATTATTTTTAAAATTCGAATTCGAATTCAAGTCTTCGAAGCTTTTTTAATGGTGGTCAATGATGGAGAGTCAAACACCTTTAAAATTTATTGATTGACAATTTCAATTCATACACCAATTGTGCAACATGAAAAGAAATTGCTAAGTTAAAACTCTATAGTAAAACAATTGAAATTCATTGATGAATTCTATAAAAACTCTATACAACATGAAAAGATAAAAAGCATCAAAGGAAGAAAAATTGGGGAAAGCACACAGAGAGAGAGAGAGAGAGAGAGAGAGAGAGAGAGAGAGAGAGATTCAGAGAGAGAGAGAGAAGGTATACATATATAGAGAAATAACTGATATTCCTTATTCAATTCCTAATATAAAGGGATACTCATTTAAAACTAATTTGTACATAATTAGTAAATTATAGTATATGACTATGTAATTAAGCTAAAACTTGATTAAGGAGTTAAATAAATTTCATATGTAGTATAGATAGGTAAAAATCTCGTACTTAGCCTAGTTGGCCCATTTGAGGCTATCTTTACACAAATAGCCAACCAGTTTTACTGTTTACTTTTTCTAGTCGGTATACATAGATTATGCACTAACTATACATAGTTATACACATATTATACATATATTATGTGATGACCTATCGCGACCCCCAATCCTAACAGGCCGTGACAAGTTGGTATCAGAGCTCTAGGTTACATAGGACTCAACGATCATGCGCATGTTTAGTAGAGTCTTGCGGATCGGTACGGAGATGTCTGTACTTATCTTCGAGAGTCTACAAAACTCTTAGGAAAAATCTCATTTTCTTGAACTCTTTCGTGCCATTCTATTGGTTCTTGAAATCTAAACTACTGTTGTTTCATTCTCTCACAGATGGTGAGGACACGCACTATTGATCAGGGTGACCAGACACCAGCCATACCCACAAGGGGTCGAGGCCGTGGTGGAGTTAGGGGACCAGCTCGTGCAACATTCGGGACAGTATCACATGATACCCCTGTCATTCAGGATCAGGTTCCCGCCAAGGGTGCTCTAGCGGGACAGACTCAGGCACCGACAGTGCCTATTGTTATTCCGGGTCTTCAAGAGACCCTGACTCAGATATTGACGGTGTGTACCAGTTTGGCTCAGGAAGTTGCTATGTCTACTACTGCCACTGCAACTCAGGCCGGGGGAGACATTCAGACTCCAGCTGCCCGGACACCTGAGCAGGCTGTACAGGGTATTCAGGCATCGGGGGTAGTCCCAGCCCAGGCGGTTGCCCCAGTTTAGGACTATGTGGTTCCAGCTATGCTCGAGTATGAGCAGCATAGGCTGGAGAGGTTCAGTAGACTTCAGCCTCCGACTTTCAGTGACACAGAGGGTGAAGATGCCCAAGTTTTTATGGATAAATGCCAGAGGATACTACGTACTCCGGGTATTTTGGAGACTAGTGGGGTCTCGTTTGCTACATTTCAATTTGCTGGTGCTGCTTTCACTTGGTGGGAGACATTTGAGAGGCGTAGGTCGGTTGGTTCAGCACCACTCACCTGGCAGCAGTTCTCCACGATCTTTTTGGAGAAGTATGTCCCTTAGTCCCACAGAGAGGAGCAACACAGGCAGTTTGAGCAGCTACGCCAGGGAGAGTTGTCAGTTACTCAGTACGAGATGAGGTTTTTCGAGTTGGCTAGACATGCTTCTGAGTTAGTCCCTACTGATAGGGATAGGATCAGGAGATTTGTAGATGGTCTCACATATCAGCTTCGGATTTTGATGACCAGGGAGAGAGTGTCTGGAGCTACATTTAAGCAGGTAGTTGACATTGCTAGGGACATTGAGTCGGTTCATAGGCAGGAGCGTGAGGAGAGGGAGGCCAAGAAGCCTCGGGGATCAGGTAGCTCCAGTGGTGCCCCTTCTAGAGGACAGTTTCAGCACGACAGAGGTCGTCCATTTAGACCTCCACAACCAGCTCACCCAGCTTACAGTGGTGCATCTTCGGGGCAGGTTCCCCGCAGTTATCATCAGGGACGTTCATCTTTTAGTGCCCTTCCAGCTTAAAGTTCCTCCAGAGCATCATCATATCAGGGTTCTTCTATGCATGGTTCATCTGATGGTTATCATGGTGGCAAAGGTTCTCATCAGTCTCCATCTCCAGCTCCAGGTGGTTGTTTTGAGTGTGGAGAGTTTGGACATGGGTGGAGGCAGTTTCCTTGTCGTCCTGGTAGTTCATCTCAGCAGAGGGTTCAGCCCTAGTCACTTCACCACCTACCTAGGCAGCCATGTGTGGTGCTCAGGCAGCTAGAGGCCGCCCTAGAGGGGGAGGTCGAGCAGGTGGAGTCCAGCCACGTATTTATGCACTTCCATCCAAGCCGGATGCTATGGCCTCCGATGCAATGATCGCAGGTATGGTCTCAGTTTGTTGTCGAGATGCTTTGGCTTTATTTGACCCTGGTTCTACATATTCCTATGTTTCTTCATATTTTGCCCATTTTCTGGATATGCCCCGTGAGTCTTTAGTTACCTCTGTTCATGTGTCGACTCTGGTGGGCGATACTGTTATTGTGGACCGTGTGTATTGGTCATGTGTGATATATATTGGGGGTCTGGAGATCCGAGTGGACCTACTGTTACTCAGTATGGTCGATTTTGATGTGATTCTGGGCATAGATTGGTTATACCCATGTCATGCTATTCTTGATTGTCACGCTAAGACCGTGACCCTAGCTATGCCCGGAGTTCAGAGAGTTCAGTGGAGAGGGTCTACTATAGAGCACGTGCCTAGCAAAATGATTTCTTATTTGAAGGCTCCGCGTATGGTTGAGAAGGGGTGTGAGTCTTATCTTGCTTTTGTGAGCGATGTTAGTAGTGAGACTCCTTCTGTTGATTCTGTTCCTGTGGTCCGTGATTTTTCGGACGTATTTCCTGCAGACCTTCCAGGCATGCCACCTGACAAGGATATTGATTTTGGTATTGACCTGGTGCCAGACACCCAGCCTATCTATATTCCACCTTTCCACATGGAATCAACGGAGTTGAAAGAATTGAAAGAGCAGCTTCAGGAACTCCTAGATAAGGGGTTCATTCGGCCTAGTGTGTCACCTTGGGGTGCACCAGTGTTGTTTGTGAAAAGAAAGATGGCTCCATGCGCATGTGTATTGATTATAGACAACTGAATAAGGTTACGGTGAAGAACCGGTATCCGTTGCCCCGTATTGATGACTTGTTTGACTAGCTTCAGGGAGCTAGAGTGTTCTCCAAGATTGACTTGAGATCTGGGTATCATCAATTGAAGATTCAGGATTCTGACATTCCGAAGACTGCTTTCAGGACCAGATATGCTCATTATGAGTTCCTAGTTATGTCATTTGGGCTGACCAAAGCCCCAGCTGCGTTCATGCAATTGATGAACAACGTGTTTCAGCCTTACCTTGATTCTTTCGTCATTGTGTTCATTGATGACATCCTGGTTTATTCTCGTAGACAGGAAGAGCATGCTTAACATTTGAGAGTTGTCTTACAGAGGTTGAGGAAGGAGAAGCTTTATGCAAAATTCTCCAAGTGTGAGTTTTGGCTTGGTTCAGTAGCTTTCTTGGGGCACGTGGTGTCTAGTGAGGGTATTCAGGTTGATCCGAAGAAGATAGAGGCGATGTAGAGTTGGTCCAGACCGTCCTCAACTACAGAGATTAGGAGTTTCCTTGGTTTGGCGGGATATTACCGTCGCTTTGTGGAGGGATTCTCTTCTATTGCTTCACCTTTGACCAGATTGACCCAGAAGGGTGCTCCATTCAGATGGTCTGATGAGTGTGAGGAGATCTTTCAGAAGCTCAAGTCAGCATTGACCACAGCTCCGGTACTAGTTTTGCCTACTGGTTCGGGTTCTTACACAGTCTATTGTGATGCTTCTAGAATTGGTTTGGGAGATTGATGCAGGACGGTAGGGTGATTTCCTATGCATCTAGACAGTTGAAGGTGCACGAGAAGAATTATCCAGTGCACGATCTTTAGTTGGCTACCATTGTTCATGCCTTGAAGATTTGGCGGCATTATTTGTATGAAGTGCAGTGTGAGATTTTCACTGATCATCGTAGTTTGCAGTATCTGCTGAGGCAGAAGGACTTGAATTTGCGTCAGAGGAGATGGTTAGAGCTTCTCAAGGATTATGACCTCACTATTTTGTATCATCCGAAGGCCAATGTAGTGGCCGATGCTTTGAGTCGCAGGGCCGAGAGTTGGGGAGTCTAGCTTACCTTTCAACAGCATAACGATCTTTAGCACTTAATGTTCAGGCTTTAGCGGGTCAATTGGTGAGATTGGATTGGTCAAATCCTCCGCGGGTATTATCTGTATTTGTTAGTACTTCAGGACAGGGTTCGTCGAGGTGATACCGGGGATGTGACTATTGGGGATGCCGGTGTTATGAGGATGCAGGTCCGTATTTGCATGCCCAATGTGGATGGGCTTCGAGAGTTGGTATTAGTAGAGGCCCACAACTCGCGGTATTCCATCCATCCGGGTGCCGCGAAGATGTATCAGGATATGAGACAACAGTATTTGTGGAGGTGGATGAAGAGAGATATTGTTGAGTATGTATCACGGTGTCTCAACTGCCAGCAGGTCAAGTATGAGCATCAGAGACCAGGAGGATTACCTCAGAGGTTAGATATTCTGGAGTGGAAGTGGGAGCAGATCACTATGGACTTCGTAGTTGGGCTTCCACGGACTTCGAAGGGTTTTGATGCTATTTGGGTCATTGTGGATAGATTGACCAAGTCCGTGCACTTCATTCCTGTTGGTACTACTTATACTTCAGAGTGGTTAGCTGGTATGTACATCAGGGAGATTGTCCGATTGCATGGGGTTCCAGTTTCTATCATTTCTGACAGAGGTACTCAGTTCACATCTCAGTTTTGGAGGGCCGTGCAGAGAGGTATGGGTACTCAGGTAGAGTTGAGCACAACATTTCATCCTCAGACTGATGGGCAGTAGGAGAGGACTATTCAGATTTTAGAGGACATGTTGCGGGCCTGTGTGATTGATTTTGGTGGCTCATGGTGTCAATTTCTGCCACTAGCGGAGTTTGCATATAATAATAGCTACCAGTACAGTATTCAGATGGCCCCGAACGAGGCTTTATATGGTAGGAGGTGTAGATCTCCGGTTGGTTGGTTCGAGCCCGGTGAGGCTAGGCTATTGGGCACATATTTGATTCAGGATGCGTTAGAGAATGTGAAGTTCATTCAGGAGCGACTTCACACAGTGCAGTCTAGGCAGAAGAGTTATGCGGACCGGAAGGTCCAGGATGTGTCTTTTACGGAAGGTGATAAGGTACTGCTGAAGGTATCACCCATGAAGGGTTTTATGAGGTTCAGAAAGAGGGGAAAGCTGAGTCCACGGTTTATCGGTCCTTTTGAGGTACTTCAGAAGGTTGGAGAGTTGGCTTATAGACATGCCTTGCCACCCAGCCTATCGAGTGTTCATCCGGTATTTCATGTGTCGATGCTCAGGAAATATGTTGGTGACCCCTCTCATGTGTTAGACTTCAGCACAGTCCAGCTCGAGGGTGATATGTCATATGAGGTAGAGCCAGTAGCAATTTTGGATCGTCAGGTCAGAAAGTTGAGGTCCAAGAATATAGCTTCAGTGAAAGTACAGTGAAGAGGTCAGCCAGTGGATGAGGCTACTTGGGAGATCGTGCGGGAGATGCAGAGCAGATATCCTCACTTGTTTGAGACTCCAGGTATGTTTCTAGACCCGTTCGAGCACGAACATTTTTTTAAGAGGGGGAGAATGTAACGACCCGATCGGTCATTACGTAGAACTTGCATTACAATTATTGTTATTACCTTGTCATAGGTTGTTTATACTGTTTATGATGTGTTAGAGTTGGTAGGCTCGGAAGCAGAATGGTTGTAGTGAGAATTTAGTCACTTAGTCTTTAAGAATAGCCTTAAAGTGGGAGAAGTCAACTGAGAGTTGACTTATTGGTAAACAACCTCGGAATGCGGATTTTATGGCTCGGATAGCTTCGTTAGGTGATTTGGGACTTAGGAGTGTGTTCGAAATAATTTTGTGATGTCCGGTGTAGAATAAAGCTTGAATTGGCGAAAGTTAGTTTTTGGTGATTTTTGGTCGGCAGTGGAAAATAGGCTATCGAGGTTGGAATGGAATTCCGGAAGTTGGAACAGATTCGCAATGTCATTTTGGATATGTCTGCAAAATTTCAGGTCAATCGGATGTGTTTTGGATAGTTTCGGCATCATTGGTGGAATTTAGGAATTTCAAAGTTCTTAGGCTTGAATCCGACGTGATTTTGGTGTTTTGATGTTATTTTTGGTGTTCCGAGAGTGCAAATAAGTTTGAATGATCATTTATGGCGTGTTGGTCAATTTTGTTGGGTCCCGAGGGGATCGAGATTGATTTCGGAGGTTAACGGGCACTTCTGGATTTAGAAAAAATTAGTTGTTTTGCTGGTGTGAAATTCTTCTATGCGATCGCGAGGTGATGTATGCGATCACATAGGCTAGTTGTGAGGCAGTAGGTTTTGTTCCATGTGATCGCCTTCATGGGCCCACGATCGCGTGGGTGAGGGAAGTGAGAGCTGTGCGATCGCGTGGGCTCTTGTACGAACGCATAGGGTGTGGGCGCGTGGGCTGGGATGCATGAGCTAATGCTGTGCGAACACGTGGCCTGGGCTGCGATCGCATGGGGGAGCGTGCTCAGTGCTATGCGATCGCATTGCTCCTCACGCGAACGCACTGAGTAAGTCCCAAAAATCTGGGCAGTGTATTTAAATAGCTCATCCGCGACCATAACCCACTTTTCCACCATTTTTGAACGGGAAGAAGATTTTGAGGCGATTTTTAAGAGAGAAAATCATTGTTCTTCATTGAGGTAAAGATTTTGGACCCTAAAAGTCGATTATATGTGATTAAGGATAAAATTATCATCGTTTAATTTATGAAAATCAGTAGAAAAGATGGAATTAGGTCTTGAGATTATGAGACCTTTAGGGGATAATTTGAGGGTCAAACGAACTCCGATTTTAGAGTTCTTTATATGTACGGACTCGTGAGATGATGAAGAACATTTTGGTATAAAATTTGTCGAGTTCCTAGACGTGAGCCCGGGGGTCGAGTTTTGTGCTAAAATTGGTATTTTTCAATTGGAATTCATTCTCTTAGCATAATTTGATGAGAAAGATCTGATCTTTATAGATTTGGAGCACTTAGAAGTTGATTCGAGAGGCAAGCGGGTTGCAGAGTAGATTTTCGGGCTAGTTTGAGGTAAGTAATGTCTTTATATCCTGTCCTGAGGATATGAAACCCCGGACTTTACATCCTTTTACGGATTTGGAGTGATGCACACACTGGATGACGAGTGTGGGGCATGCACTGATTGGAAATTTGGAAAATGTATCTTTTAGGCAACTATTGAGTTGCGAAACCACTTTTAAAGCATATGGTTATTAGTATTACTATGTTTTGTTATACTTGGGATGTAAGCCATGTTTGGGGCATAGTGCCATTCTGTTTTAACCCTTTGAGGGCTATTTTACTGATACCTCACTTTGAAACTATGATTTTACACTCAGTCTTTCTTGTGAAATTTTTGACACTCTTATTTGATAATATTACTATTTCTTGAAATGAGATACTATTTTGGGTCGAGAACCCCGTTCTACTTATGGACCGAATGGCATGCTGAGAGTGTCTGACTGAGTGAGGCCGAGGGCCAATATTGTAAGGATGTTATGATATGAGAAAGGCCGAGTTTGTGAGAGTGATTGATGCCATGATTTGGCTTGTTTATAGCGCTTGGGCTGTAGGAGCCCCTCCGGAGTCTGTACACACCCCCAGTGAGCGCAGGTACCTACTGAGTGCGAGTGCCGAGTGATGAGTGATCGGGAGGCATGAGTGACAGTGAGGTTGCCCGCGGGGCTGATACTGAGTGATGGTGAGGTGCTGAGGGAAATTGTTACGAGTGATGATTATGGCCCGAGGAGCAGTTTTATGATGATATTTTACTGAGTTTTGACTATGATTCACTTCATTTTTCAAACTGATATTACTGAGAGTTTTACTGAGATATATTAAAAATATACTTGTTTCAAAAGGATTTTATGGAAACTGGTTTTCGAACTTATGTATACTATATTGAGACTTGATGTTTTATTATTTTGTGGATTAGTGTTTTTGTGATGTGTGTTCATATACTTCAGACTGTGATTTATTTTCATTACTACTGAATTGGCGTACTCATCATTACTCCCTGCACCCCTGTGTGCAGATACAGGTACTGGTACTGGTTCGGAGCAGTAGTCGTCCGAGCTCGTTGTCATCAGCGTTTGGGATTTCGAGGTAGCTGTTCAGCGTCCGCAGCTTCTCCACTTCCCTTCTTCATTTAGTACTTAGTATTTGATTCATAGACATTATTATGACATTAGCAGAGTTAGTTTATTTCTTAGATGCTCGTGATCGGTTGGCTCCAGTCTTGGGGGATTTGTTTAGACTGTTCGATTATTATTGCAGCGTAAAGACTTAAAGAAATTATTTTATACTCTGTTTGCTGATTATTATTGATTTTAAAAATATTATAATAGATCAAATGTGTAGTTATGTGATGGTTGGCTAGCCTAGTTCCACGATAGGCGCCATCAGGACCTGTTAGGATTTGGGGTCGTGACATGACCCAAAGGGCCATCTTATAAATTAAGACTTCATTCCAGGATCATTAGACTTAAAAATATTAATTTTAATTATCTCAATTTGCGTGCGTAATCCGCGCGTGAAACCGGAAAGCTTTTATGTGGAAATATGAGAAATAGAAATTTTTGGAATTTAAAACTTGGTTTTAGTTGACTTTGTTCAACCGTTTTAGTAAACGGACCCTGATCTGTGTTCCGACGATCCCGGGAGGTCCGCAGTAAAATATGGGACTTGGGCGTATGCCCCGAACTGAATTCCGAGATCCTTATCCTTAGCAATCAATTCTTGAAAGAAATTATTTTGCTGGATTTTTAATGAAATAAAGAAATGAATTAATATTTGAAACCGTTGGTATCAGGCCCGTACTTTGGTTCCGGAGCTCGATATAGGTTTGTTATGATTTTTACATCCTATCTGTGAAATCTGGTAAGAATCGGAGTTGATTTGACGTGATTCAGATGCCCGGTTGAGAAATAGTGAAAGTTGAGTGTTCTTGAGAAAAATGATCAGGTTTAAGGTTAACTCCATAGTTTTAAATGTTATTTTCATGATTTGATTGCACGAGTAAGTCCGTATGATATTTTTAGACTTACGTGCGTGTTTGGTTTAGAGCCCCGAGGGCTCTGGTGCATTTCGGGTAGGCTTCAGGATGTTTTTAAACTTGTAAAATCTGCTGGTGCACCAGTTCTGGTGTGCCCGCACCTACGAACCTTGAGCCGCAGGTGCGAGCTCGCATGTGCGAAAGGAAGGCCGGAGGTGCGACCTAGGCCAGCTTCCCCTTTTTCCCCAGATGCGGACTTCATGCGCAGAAGCGGGACCGCAGAAGCGGACAATTGTCCGCAGGTGCGGCCCCAATGGCCATTTCCCTTTTCTGCAGAAGCGGAAGACTTCCACACGTGCGCAAGCGCATGTGCGACCCAAGCATCGCAGGTGCAAGAGTCGGGCAGTGAGTTCATATTAATTAGGACTCTACATTTTTCTTCTTATTTTTCACAAGGGTAGAAGACCTAGGGCGATTTTCTCAAGGCTTTTTCTTCCAAAATCATAGGTAAGTGTTCATTAACTATTTTCTTTCAATTACCCAATATTTTTCATCACTTTTCAATCCAAAATCAAGAATTTTCATGGTAAAAATTTGAGGGTTTGGGTAGAATTAGGAAATTTTGTAAAAATCGAATTTTGACCTCGAATTGAGGTCGGATTTCGAAACTAATTTCATATTCGGGTTCGGGAGTGAATGCGTAAACGGAATTTGGTCCAAACCCCGAGTTCGGACCAAACGGGCCAAGGGCCGGGTTTTAACTTTTTTTTGAGAAAATTTGGAAAAATCATAAATTTTCAGTAAAGTTACTTCCTTTAGCCTTAATTAATGATATTGAGCTAGTTATGATTAGATTCGAGTGGGTTAGAGCAAAATTCGAAAGGAAAAACGGTAATTGAGCAGTGAGTGTCCTGCGAATTTGAGGTAAATGTTTGGTTTAACCTTGTCTTGAGGGAATAGGAATCCCCAACTTAACTGCTATGTGAATTCACATGTGTGTGGTGTATAGGTGAGGTGACGAGTATCTATGCACCACAAAATGGTTTTTAAACATGATCCCTTCCCCGTTTCCAATTATTTACTTCCGGACTTAATTGTTTCATGTTCATTGAGGTTTATATGTCTATCTGGAATTGTTAGAGTATTGCTTCAAGTATTTTTGGAAGTGTTGGATGCTCTTTTGGTTTTGTTATGTTACATAAGGATTGAGCTGGATATCAGTGTTACAGTATGTATATAAATTCCGTTTGGCTTCGTTACGCAAGGATAATTGATGAAGTTTATGAGTGTTACAACTTCTGTTTATAATTGTTGATATAAAAATATTGTGAAAGGCTTGGCCTGAATTGTGAAAGTTTTTTTTATAAATAAACTGATATGATATGTCTGGTGGGAGCGGATTACACGCCGCTACAAGGAGTGATAAGGGTGGACAACTGGAATCGGGTTGCACGCTGCAACAGGAGAAATAAGAGTGATATATATAGGGAGGAGCAATAAGGCTGGACATGTGGGAGCGGGTTGCGTGCCGCAACAAGGAGCGATAAGGGTGAATATTTATGTTTTACTGATTTTCAAAAATAAGGATTTGGAAAACTTCGGTTTTATTAAAAAGGTTTTCATACTTTGATTTTACTGTGATTTAAATTGAAACTTGGAATTTTGAGGAATTGATTATAATTGACATCTGAAAAGAGTTATCAAAGTTGTTTATTTTATTTTCTATTGCAAGTTACTGGTTATCGAGTTTATTATTATTGTTTCTTTCTTGCTTTATTATATATATATATATGTATATTGTTTACAGGTTATGTAGTTAACTCCCCGCCGTAGCCTCGTCATTACTTCTTCGAGGTTAGGCTCGGCACTTACTCAGTACATGGATCGGTTGTACTGATACTATACTCTGCACTCTTTTGTGCAGATCCAGGTGCTGACCAGAGTTAGGAGATCTTAGTAGCTGAGCATTTTCGTTCAGAGACACGAGGTAGATCTGCTGGCGTCCGCAGATTCCTGGAGTCTTCTCTTTACTTTATAGACGTTGTTTTATTTCGTTCGAAACAGACATATATACTTCTTTCAGCCATTATTTGTAGTATTATTAGTAGTTCGTGAATTGTGACACCAGACCTGGAATAGTTTTATAGTTATATGTTTAGTTCGTGGTTCGGTTTAATCATTGATCGTTATTATTATTTCATAAAGTTATCTAGTGGAAAGTATTAGATTCGTATTTATTTTGAATTGTTCTATTATGTGTAGGTAACTTTAAAGGAAAATGATTAGTAGATTTCTAATATTGGCTTGCCTAGCAAGTATTATGTTAGGTGCCATCACAATCCCGTGGTTTGAAAATTTGGGTCGTGACATATTATATCTTGCCGACTATTTTTAATTTAAGTAATTGAGTGAGTTGTTATCTAGGTTAATTATACCCATTGCAATTTCATATCTTAAGTTGTATTTTTGCTTGATGGTATTGCGTAGTAATTTTTAAATGTAAATGAAGCAAATAAAGGGAAAAAGTCCAAATATATCCCTCTACTTTCGAATATTGTCTATATTTAACCTCGTTATACTATTCGGACAAATTTTCTCTACTATTATACTATCTGGCCAAATTGATCCCTATCATCAACACACATTTAAAATTACCCTTTGATGTGTCAAGTAATCCAATATCTCCCAAATTCCTTTTATTTAAATCACTTGTTGTTCTTCTTGCTCCACTATTTTCAGAAATTACTATATACTAATGTGAATGCTAAAGTTACTAGACTATAAATTATTCATGAATATTTTTAATTACCAATGCACCACTTTTCTTCTTGTAATAATGAGTTTGGGTTGGTTTAATTTTTTTTATTTTTCAACCATACTGTAGAACTCAGTGGGTCTATTTATGGTAAATTATATGCAGTTGATCATCATGTATGTGCATGTATTATATTCAAATATATTTTGTCATTGTCTGGTTATTACATAATTCTATCGACTAACTTAAGAGTGCACAATGTGTAGGCATTTAATTAAAGCAAGTTAAATTCAACAATGTAAAGTCTCCGAGGAACTTCAATTGCAATCACTATTACTTGCAAAGTCTCTATACATTTGGTGCAACACATTCATTAAAATTGGGATGTTGTAAATATTTTAAGAATTTAGACAAGCTGCCTAATTTAAAATTTTCAAATAACTATACTTTGGTTATTAACGGTTGTATTATTTAATATTTTTTCTCTTATTTTTTTCTCCAATTCAAAGAGCATGTAAATGTCAATTATTTTGAAAATAATGGACCAAGAAGCAGAATCAGTAACTTAATTAAAATGACTGGGAAATTCCGGGTCACCTGGCGAACGAGAGGTAATTTTTAAAAGTTTACTGATTGTAAAAATAAATTTGATCCGATAATATAACGGTAGGGATAAATTTGACCTTTTCCCCACAAATAAATGACACATCCCGGAACTCTTTGACGTTAAAAATCAAATAATTTTTTCTCAGCAATTTTAAGTATTAATACTTCGAAGGGACCTTGGTCGGTAGTATCGCAAATTTAGATTTACTCGTCGAACGATATAGTAATAGAGGTGAAGTATAAAAATAGTTATTCTGGGATTTGTGAAACATTTTAGAGGAAAGATGAACATATACCTAAATTCGAGTGTCTATTTATCCACTACTTTGTTATACAAGTTGATTAAAGTACGAACCTGTGATTTGATTGGTTATCTGGAATGTAAATTATAAGTCTAAGCTTCTAGAAACAGCATTGAAATTATTCGTAAATCAAAACTGTAGAAGAAAGGAAAGAAGAATGAAAGACTCATAGCCACCAGGCACCAGCTTTGACTTTTCCTTGTTTCCCCAGTCAAAATTTGTCTACTCCTTTGGCTGCAGGCCTTTTGAGCTTCCAATATCATTGTCAACATCTTTTTTTCTTTTCCGCACAAAATTTAAATCAAAGGAAGTTCATTGTTTGATCCGCCTTTTGAGCATTTCTGATCAGTTTTTCGCCCATAATCCCCTACTTCATTAACGCATTCAAACATTTTACTATCGATAATCAGTTCATTGTGAACAATCTTTGAGGCAGGACTGGAGTTTTATGGCTCCAGTTGAATCACTTTCGTCCTTCATCTTTGCTATAAGAGACTTCTAATATAGTGGCAAACATTTTTTGAATCCCCTGTTAGAATTCCTAACGTCACCGCGCCATGGGTGAGTGGGTAATTGCAGCCATTATCAATTTGTTAGGAAGCATTATCATTAACTTTGGAACCAACCTCCTTAAATTAGGCCACGATGAGAGAAAAAAGCATTCTATGAATGTAAAACCTACGATGAATAAGCCCATTGTATACTTCCAAACATGGAGAGTTGGTATTCTATTCTTTGCAATAGGAAATTCTCTCAATTTCATTTCATTTGGATATGCTGCTCAATCACTTCTAGCTGCTTTAGGATCTATACAGTTTGTCTCAAACATCGTTTTCGCCTACTTTCTTTCCAATAAAACAGTGACAATCAAAATATTGTTAGCCACTGCTTTTATTGTTACTGGTAACATATTCCTTGTAGCCTTTGGCAATCACCAGTCCCCTGTTTATAGGCCACAGCAATTGGCTGAAAATTACACCAACGTTACATTTCTCCTTTACTGTTTCACTTTGGTATTGGTTGTTGTTTTACATCATTCAATTTACAAGAGAGGAGAAGGGCAAATGCTGGTTCCATTTTCATATGCAGTTGTTTCAGGTGCTGTTGGATCATGTTCAGTATTGTTTGCTAAGTCTCTTTCAAACATGTTAAGATTGTCAATGTCAACAAGTGGTGGTTATGCAACATTGAACAGCAAGTTCACGTATTCGATGCTTCTGATGTTTCTAAGTACAGGTGGATTTTGGATGGCGAGGTTAAACGAAGGACTGTCGCGCTTTGATGCAATACTTATTGTCCCTATGTTTCAAATAGCTTGGACTTTTTTCTCCATTTGTACTGGTTTTGTCTACTTTGAGGAATACAAGGTGTTTGATGCTTTGAGAACAACAATGTTCATTCTTGGAATGATTTCTGTGTTTGTTGGCATTTATTTGCTAGCACCTGAAGATGATGAATCATATTCAAAAGGAGGTGAAGTAATGAAGGATGAGAAGAGGCTGTTCGTACCATCTAAAGACACCCAAATTAAGGATATAGAGATCATTTGGACAAGTTATGGTGATGAAAACTGCTAATATGATTGGAGCAAATCCTCATTTCAAGACAATGGTGTCACATAGGCACAACCAGGATTTCAACAATTTATTCTGAATTTTAGAACAATGATTTCAAGTGCTAATGATTGGGTTCTACATTTAATATTTGTACATATTTAATGAACTTCTCAATACAAATACATTATTTGAGCAAAAGCTATTAGATTCGGTCGAACACGTAGACGGACTTCTAGCTCCGCCCTCGGATGGTGAGACAATCTTGGACACAACTGCAATGCTGCACCAGGGTATCAACTTGGACTATGAGGAGGGTGACATTGGTTTGTGGTGACGGACATGAGAATGCTTGGCACGGGCAAAAAGGGTTTAATTGAATCCATTTCGCTGTAAAATTATATCTTGTATATAAGATGAATACAATTTTTTTGTATGTATTGAAAATTTTGAATTCCTTTTACATAAGAAAAGCTTCTATTTTATAATCAAAAAGTAGCTTAAAAATTGTTTTAGGTTGCAAATGCGACTCTTGGGTGTTGCATCTTTGCACATTCTGAATTGCCTCACTAAAATTTTTCGCTCGGTAGACAGTAGTAATTACTTCTTTCTTCTTTATGGAAAATATTTAAGGGTGCTAGTCGAAAAAATGTATATTTTTTGTATATATTCCAATTTTTATATATATATATATATGTATATATATATAATACAAATTTTATACACTTCTTCGGCTACCGAATGTAAATAGTTTCTGACGCGGTTAAAAGTAAAAAATATCAAATAATGTTTTTTTCCTTCCTATACTGTATTTCAAACTTGTTTACCAAAATTATCTTAGATTTGTAATTTACCCACTATACCCATTATTTCTTTACAATTCATATACAATTCCTTTAAAGAGTCACCTTCCACCTGTGTTTTCCTTCTTTAAAGTGTGATTCACGCAAATGGGAAGCAAAGAAAAGAAACGGAACAACGTCGGCGTCGGCGATCAACGGTCTGCTGTCGGAATCGTTCTTTGAGCAATCTTAGATCTCAATGCTTCTGTTCATGTCTTCTTGGAGACGGAACTCGATTTCATAACGAGGTTCTTCACCGCCCTTCATTTGACCACCATTTTCGGCCTTCTCCGATATCTACTAGGAAATTTCAGCATTATTATTGGTTGAATTGATCATAATTTCCTTTAAATAGCAGATTTACATGTTAACAATTTCGATACACCATTGTTGACTTTATGCTAGAGCATTTGGTGTGTTGTGGTTTTTGAAGGTCAGTCTGAAAATTACCATTTGGACTTTAAAACCTTTTATTTTGATGAAACTCAATGAGAATTTCATAATATCTACATATTAAATTTCCAACTTTAATGGGAGACTGGAGATATGGAGGCAGGCCCTAGAGTCTAAAGGTTTCAAGTTGAGTAGGACTAAGATGGAATATGTGAAATGTAAGTTCAGCGACGTGAGGGAGAAAGCGGATGGGGAAGTCAAGCTTGACTCACAGGTCATCCTCAAGAGAGAAAGTTTTAAGTATTTCGGATTAATTATTCAGGGAGATGGGGAGATCGGCAGGAATATTACGCACTGTATTCGGGTGGAGTAGATGAAATGGAGGTTAGCGTCTGGAGTCCTGTGTGACAAGAATGTGCCACCAAAACTCAAAGGTAAATTCTATAGAGCGGTGGTTAAACCGACCAAGTTGTATGGGGTTGAGTGTTGGCCAGTCAAGAATTCACATATCTAGAAGATGAAAGTAGCAGAAATGAGGATGTTGAGATAGATGTATGGGCACACTAGGCTGGATAAGATTAGAAATGAAGATATTCGGGAGAGGGTGGGCGTGGCTCCGGTGGACGACAAGATATGGGAAGCGCGATTTAGATGGTTCGGACACGTGCAGAGGAGAAGCCTAGATACCCCGGTTAGGAAGTGTGAGCATTTGTCTTTGGCAGGTACGAGAAGAGGTAGAGGGCGGCCTAAAAAGTATTGGTTTGAGGTGATCAGACAGGACATGGCGCAACTTCAGATTTCCGAGGACATGGCTCTTGATAGGAAGGTGTGGAGGTAGAGTATTAGGGTTGTAGGTTAAAGGGTAGTCAGGCAATGTCACGACCCAAAATTCATTAAGGATCGTGATGGCGCCGGACACCACTGTCAGACAAACCAACACTAAATAGTTAATTAAATTCTCATTTTAATAGTTTTGAAATCATATCTTTTCATTACATTAAGTAGTAAATAATGAACTTCCACTGAGTATATAAAATACTTTTAACGAATTCAACTAATGAATAAATCCCATAGCCATCCCAAAACCTGGTGTCACAAGTGCATGAACATTTTCGAGGAAATTTACATGTAATACAATAATTGTCCCGAATACAAACTGGACAGTAGGGAAAATAAAACACAATACACTGCAGGGGACTCTGCTGGCTGCGGACGTCTCGGGAGGTGCATCTCCCCTAAGTCTCCGTATCAACAATGCCGCTGCGCCAAGCTAGGCCACTAGATATACATGTGTAACAAAATGCACAACAAGTGTAGTATGAGTACGAAAACAACGTGTACCCAGTAAGTATCCTGCCTAACCTCGAAGAGGTAGTGACGAGAGGTCGACTTTGATACTTACTAGAGGTCAAATTAATATAATCAAGTGTGATGTCAAACATAGATGTTGCTATCAAATAACATATAACAGCAGGAAAGGACAACTTATTCCATAAATTATAAATCCCAATTTCCGTCATCTCAGTTAACAACTCATATCTTAAGTAAATTAAATAGTTCAAATCACAGATGGTGTCCAACAAATATCATGCGCAGGAAATGCTGAAGGTCGAACGGCCCGAACCAACATAAATATAAACTGTGCACTGCCGAAGGGTCGAACAACGCGAACCATAGATGCATCTAACCCGCTGTGGCGTACAGACCGCTCCCATGAGAGTAGTGGAAGAAATAACCCCGCTCGTGGAATATAAATTGCGAAGCGGTCACACATAAGCATACACATTCAAACAGT
>MDKI01271354.1:0-30845 GCA_005239505.1 Nicotiana paniculata | reverse complement strand
AGGAGTTGTTACTAGAATAGAAATGGTTTTATAATTTGATACTAATTCCAAGAAAATATATTATAGTTAATACCCTAAAACACCCTTGAACTATCACATGTTTGTCAGTTTTCTACTTAAACTATTCGGTTTCCCCAAAACCCCCTGAACTATATTGGCCTTCATATTAAAACTCCTCGTTGTTGACATGGCATAACGTGTGTGAAAACTCGTTTGGAAGTGCGTGACAACTGAAAAAAGCCATTTAAATGGCTCACATGATAGAAAATAATGGCTAATTAGCCTAACCCTCTTTCATATTCGTTTTCGGAATAAATATTCTCCTTATTTAAGTTATATTCACTTTTCTTACTCATTTTTTCACCATTCTTCCTTATTGTTTTGCCTTTCTTCTTTATTTTTCACCTTCTTCTTCATTTATTAATATTTTTTCCTCAGTTCTCCATATGGGTTTTCCCACTCTCTTGTTTCCTCTTAAATGATTTATTCTCTTTCTTGTTTTAATCTTCTTTCATACCTTATACATATTGTTGAAAGAGTACCGATTTAAATCTTCTTATTAAACTCAACCGCTTGTAGAGAATAAAGCTGAATATCTTGAACTTTCTTTATGTAATCTGGAATTAGAGAATGAAATTGTTGGCCAATTGAAATTTAGGATGATGCCAAGTATTTGCGCTGAAATCCCGGGATTCACTATGTCTTCATGTTCGCTAAATTTTTAAGTCTGCAAAATTTATTTGCATCAAATTATTTGTGATACAAAAATAAATTGCAACCACAATATAAATATGAAGAAACATAATTTTATTGATAAAATAATGCGGGTACAATTCTGTTTGTTCCCTTGATTCTTCTCTCCTGATTATCTCTGTGATTCGAGGGCTGGAGCAGCGTATTTCTCGAACGTAGGATGATGCGGTCTTTCATGGATTTATTTTATATCCATGAAGTATGTTGTGGATCTTCTTGAATTATTTGATTATCAAGAATTATCCAGCCACTTCTTGATCTCTTTGTGAATATTCAGTGCTTTCCCCTACCGCCCAGGATGCAGGTCATGCAGCGGCAGTATATCAGACTCCGGGTATTCTGCCCGTGGGTGGAGCACAGCCAGCAGTAGCAGCACCAGAGCTCAGACAAGCTGCGGACAGCGATCCGAAGCTACTTGATAGATAGAATCGATTGCACCCTCCTGTCTTTGGAGGTGAGAAAGGAGAGGATGCCCAGGACTTTATTGATAGGTGCAGGGATAGACCGCACAACATGAGGATTTTGGAGTCCCATGGAGTCGACTTCACTACTTTCCAGCTAGAGGGTAGGGCCCGCAGATGGTGGCAGTCATTTATCCTTGTAGGCCAGCATGTTCTCCCACTATCACATAAGAGCAGTTCACTCAGTTGTTCCTAGACAGGTATATTCCACCCTCCGAGAGGCAAGAGCTGCGGTACCAGTTTGAGCAGCTGGAGCAGGGGCATATGTCAGTGACAGACTATGAGGCTAGGTATTCAGAGTTGTCCTGCCATGCCCTTATGATTCTTCCTACTGATGCTGAGAGAGTGCGGAGGTTTGTAGCTGGGCTACACTCAAGTATTAGGGCCAACATGGACTGAGAGGTGGAGATGAGTACTCCTTATCAGCTTGTGGTCGAGATAGCTCGCCGGATTGAGGGTTACCGATCGAGGAGCAGAGAGCAGGGTCAGCAGGACAAGGAGCTAGATTTTCTGTAGATTTCAGAGGTGCCCCAGCCAGGTGTAGAGGTCAGTTCGGTAGAGGCTAGCCTAGAGGCCTCCATATTCATCCCCTCCACCACCTTCTCGTGGTGCTCCAGTGAGACCTTATTTCAGTGCTATGCCGGAGAGTTCTTACCGCCCACCAGCCATTCATGGTCCCTCCGGTGGGTATTCAGGTAATCAGGGGTCTCCTAGTCCTTTAGTGCCATGCCAGAGAGTTCTCATCGTCCCCCAGCTATTCAGGGTTCTTCATTAGGGTAGTAGGCCATGCCTCCAGCGAGGTTTTATGAGTATGGGGATTCAGGCCATACGAGGAGGACTTTTCCCAAGTTCCGGGGCAAGGCTATTCAGTAGAGTTATCAGCCTGCATTCTCAGCACCGGCGCCCCATCCACCTAGAGGTGGAGGAAAGGCTGGTAAAGGTCGTCCCAGAGGTGGAGGCCAGGCAGAGATAGCTCAGCTAGGTCTTATTCAGTCCAGTGGAGGTCAGCCTTCAGGTACTCCAGCCAGATTCTATGCTATTCTGGCTCGAGCAGATGCAATGGCCTCAGATGCCGTGATCACATGTATTATTTCAGTATGTGGTACAGAGGCCTTGTTTTCTGGATGCTCCTCGTGAGTCCCTGGGTTCTCCTATATATGTATCCACTCCCATTAGTGATTCTGTAGTGGTAGACTAGATTTATCGGTCTTGTGTGATCACATTCTGTGGGTTCGAGACTAGAGCGGACCTCTTATTTCTCGATATGGTTGATTTTGAGATTATCCTGGGCATGGGTTTGCTATCTCCTCATCATGCCACCTTGGATTTCCATGCCAAGACGGTTACTTTGAACATGCCTGAGTTGCCTAGGCTGGAGTGGAGAGGTTCCTCGGTTAGTGCAGCCAGTAGAGTTATTTCCTTCCTGAAGGCTCGACATATGGTCGAGAAGGGTTGTTTGGTGTATCTTGCTTATGTGCAGGACACCACCGCGAGTCTCCAACAATTGATTCAGATCCAGTTGTTCGAGAGTTTGCTAATGTATTCCCTTCAGACCTTCCAGGCATGCCTCCGTATCGTGATATAGATTTCTGCATTGATTTAGCCCCAGATACTCAGCCTATTTCCATTCCCCCGTACCGTATGGCTCCTAAGGAGTTGAAGGAGCAGCTAGAGGATTTGTTGGGTAAGAGGTTTATTAGACCGAGTGTATCGTCGTGGGGTGCTCCAGTTCTATTTGTGAAGAAGAAGGATGGGTCCATGCGGATGTGTATTGATTACCGCTAGCTGAACAAGGTCACCATCAAGAACAAGTATCCATTGCCGCGCATTGATGATTTGTTTGACCAGTTGCAGGGTGCCAGGGCGTTTTCTAAGATAGACTTGAGATCGGGCTATCATCGGTTGAATATTCAGGCCCCAGATGTTCCGAAGACTGCTTTTCGTACGAGATATGGCCACTATGAGTTCCTGGTGATGTCCTTTGGCTTGACTAATGACCCGGCAACATTTATGGACTTGATGAATAGGGTGTTCAGACCGTATATTGATTCTTTTGTCATCGTCTTCATTGATGACATTTTGATTTACTCACGTATCCTGGGAGAGCACCAGTAACATTTGAGAGTTGTGCTCCAGACTTTGCGAGAACAGAAGCTATATGCTAAGTTATCCAAGTGTGAGTTTTGGTTGGATTCTGTGGCATTCTTGGGACATGTAGTTTCCGAGAGGGTATTAAGGTTGATCCTAAGACGATTGAGGCAGTTCAGGGTTGGCCACGTCCTACTACAGCAATAGAGATCAGGATTTTCTTGGGTCTAGCAGGCTACTATCGACGATTTGTGGAGGGTTTTTCATCCATTGCAGCCCCAATGACTAGATTGACTCAGAAGAATGCTCCATTTCGATGGTTCGACGAGTGTGAGGCGAGCTTTCAGAAGCTCAAGACAGCATTGACCTCAACACCAGTTCTAGTATTGCCTTTCGGTTCTGGGATGTATGCAGTGTATTCCGACGCTTCACGTGTTGGCTTAGGGTGTGTGTTGATACAAGAAGGGAGAGTTATTGCTTATGCTTCGCGCCAGCTGAAGGTTCATGAGAAGAATTATCCGGTGCACGATTTGGAGTTGGCAGCGATTGTTCATGCTCTTAAGATTTGGAGGCATTACTTGTATGGGATGTCTTGTGAGGTTTATACAGACCACCGCACCTTGCAACACTTGCTCAAGCAGAGGGATCTTAATTTGAGGCAGCGCAGGTGGCTTGAGTTGCTGAAGGATTATGACATCACCATCCTTTATCATCTGGGCAAGGCGAATGTAGTAGCAGATGCATTGAGCAGGAAGGCGGAGAGTATGGGTAGTTTGGCTTACATTGCAGCGGAGGAGAGACCTCTAGCCTTGGACATTCAATCCTAAGCTAATCGCTTGATGAGATTAGATCTTTTAGAGCCTCGTCGAGTTCTTGCACATGTGGTTGCTCAGTCTTCGTTATTGGGGGAGATTAAGGCTCGGCAGTATGACGATGCACGCTTGGCAGAGCTACGTGAGACAATGGTTCAGGGTGGTGCCAAGGAGGTTACTATTGGCGAGGATGGTGTTCTGAGACTTTAGGGTCGTTTGCGTGTTCCTAATGTTGATAGCTTGAGGCAGAGGATTCTAGAGGAGGCACACAGTTCGAGGTATTCTGTTCATCTTGGTGCTACAAAGATGTATCGTGTTCTAAAGTAGCATTGCTGGTGGATGCGGATGAAGAAAGACATTGTGGAGTATGTGGCTAGGTGTCTTAACTGCTAGCAGGTTAAGTATGAGCACTAGAGGCCATGAGGCCTACTCCAGTAGATGCCCATTCTTGAGTGGAAGTGGGAGCGCATCACTATGGACTTTGTGGTTGGGTTGCCTCGGATCTTACGGAAGGTTGACGCGATTTGGGTCATTGTGGAAAGATTGACCAAATCGGCGCATTTTATTCCTGTGGATACTACTTATACTTCTGAGAGGCTAGCCCAGATTTACATTCGAGAGATAGTCCGGTTGCTTGTTGTGCCGGTATCTATTATATCAGATCGAGGTCCTCAGTTCACCTCGCACTTCTGGAGAGCATTGCACAGAGGGATGGGTACTCAGATAGACCTCAGCACAACATTTCATCAGCAAACTGATGGTCAGTCAGAGCCTACAGTTCAGATATTGGAGGACATGCTCAGAGCATGTGTGATTGATTTTGAGGGTCAGTGGGACCAGTTCTTTCCTTTGGCCGAGTTTGCTTACAATAATAGTTATCAGTCCAGCATTGAGATGGCTCCATTTGAGGCTTTATATGGTCGGCGATGTCGTTCTCCTGGCGGGTGGTTTAAGCCTGGCGAGGCTACGTTATATGGCACGGACCTGGTGAGAGATGCCTTGGAGAAGGTGAAGTTGATTAAGGAGAGGCTCCGCACAACACAGTCCAGGCAGAAGAGTTACGCGGATCAGAGAGCACGTGATGTGTCATTTATGGAGGGAGATAAGGTTCTGCTAAAAGTTTCGCCGATGAAGGGCATTATGATATTCGGGAAGAAGGGAAAGTTGATCCCGAGGTTTATAGGTCCTTTCAAGGTATTGAGGCGTGTTGGAGAGGTTGCCTATGAGATTGCTCTACCTCCCAACTTATCAGGAGTCCATCCGGTATTTCATGTATCCATGCTCCGGAGATATCTCGCCGACTTCTCTCACGTGGTTGATGTCAGCACTATTCAATTGGATGAGAGATTGGGCTACGAGGAGGAGCCAGTTGCTATTATTGATAGACAGGACTGCCAGTTTTTGAGATCCAAGAGATTTTCTATTGCGAAGGTCCAGTGGCGAGGCCAACCAGTCGAGGAGGCAACTTGGGAGTCCGAGGAGGACATGCGGAGCAGTTATCCACACTTATTCAGCACTTCAGGTATGATTCTAGACCCATTCAAGGAAGAAAACTTGTTTAAGAGGTGGAGAATATAACGACCCGACCAGTCGTTTTGCGTATTCGGACCCCGTTCCCCTAAATAAGACTTCCCGCAGCGGCTTTCAGTGATTCAGAATTCGGAAGTGTGTAGAGTAGAATAGTAATGCTTGGTTTCTTAAGATTAGCTTTTAAGGCAAAGTTTGACTTCGGTCAACATCTTGAGTAAACGACCTTGGAATCGAGTTTTGCCAATTCCAGTAGCTTCTTATGATGATTTCGGACTTGTGCGTATGTCCGGAAGGGGTTTTGGATGACCCGGGAGAATTTCGACGCCAAATAGCGAAAATAGAGTTCCCCTAAGTTCATAATTTTGTTTGGAATGTGTTTTTGTGTTATCAAGGTCTGAATGGAATTCTGAGACCGGAAATAGTTCCGTTATGTCATTTATGACTTGCTTGCAAAATTTGGTGTCATTCCGAGTAGTATAGGTCGGTTCGGCGCATTGAAATCGAATTCAAGAACTTGAAAATTCTTAAGTGTGACTCTAGGGTTTTTGAGGAGTGATTTTGAGTTTTAGCGTTATTTTGGGTGTTCCGAAGGCTCGAGAAAGTCTATAATATTATTTAGGACTTTTTTGTATAATTGTGCGGGGGCTCAGGTGGGCCAAGGTGCCTCCCGGACACCAAACGGGGCCAAAAACTAGCAGCTTCAGCTGTTGGTGCACCAGGTCTAGTGTGACCACAGGTGCGGTTTCCCAGATCGCAGGTGCGAGACCGCCCCTGCGGTCAAAGCCTCGTAGGTGAGAACCATAAAGGAGAAGGCCCAGATCGCAGGTGCGGACCTTTCTCTGCAGCAGCGAGTCCGCTGGTGCGGAAACCCCTCCGCAGGTGCGAACCCCTGTCCCTTCGCCAAATTCCACAAGTGCGAGTCTTGGCTCGCAGGTGCGAGACCGCAGGTGCGGTCCTCGAGCCGAAGGTGCGAGGTTACTGAAGTCATTGAGCTTATTTAATTCGGGACTTAACCATTTTTCATCATTTCTTCCACACCATAGGCGATTTTGAGAGCTTTCAAGAGGGTATTCGGCCTAGCTACTAAGAGGTAAGTAATTTCCATTTAAATGTTGGTTTATGACTTCAATCTTTGGTAGATTAACACCCAATTAGTGTAAATCAAATGGGTTAGAGTGGAAACCTTGGGTTGATGAACTTTAGAGAAATTCACCACTTTTCCACCATGAAATCATACAAAAACTATATAGTAATGATCCTTAGGCTATGGGTGAGTGTTTTCTTCGAAAATTTCTGGAATCCGAGCATGTGGGCCCGAGGGTGTATTTTGGAATTTCTTCAAGAATGATGAATTAGCTAAGCTAGTAAGATAATTTCATACTTTTGAGTGTATATTAACGTATTTATATAACATTTGACTAGTTTCGAGTCCTCGGGTGTATAGTTTGGAGTTTCAGGCGCGTTCTTGGTCTGAGAAGTAGGTTCGACACGAGGTGAGTCACCTTTCTAACCTTGTAAGAGGGAATTGTCCCCATAGGTAATTATAAATGATTGAATGGTCCTTATTTGCGGGGGCTACGCACGCATGAGGTGAATTGAGTCCGTGCATAGCTACTTCTATGTTATGTCGGGTAGTCTTTAGGACTCACAAACATACTTATATGCCTTACTTGTATCCCTGCATGTATTCCTAGTCTATTATTATTATTATCCTTGAACTAGCATGGGAAAATGGAAGGTTACATTAAATCTTACTGTTGCCATGATTCTTGTTTTCCAAGTGTGAACTCTATATTTCCTGAATTTCCTGAAAATTCTGTGTATGTATACGACTACCCGTGTTGCATGTATGATTCGTGAACGGGGTAGATTATATTATGTCAACCGCGTTGCATGATCAATTCGCGAGCGAGGTAATAGATGCATCTATGGTTCGAGCCGTTCAACCCTTCGGCAGTGCACATTTAATTTTTGCGTCGCTTCGGCCGTACGCCTCGGCATACTATATGCTATGTATTTGACTGAGAGTCTTATTGTTGTCATCAAATGAATTGTTCTATGTGGAAGGGGACGTTGGAATTTTATTATAGTTGTTATTTGGCACTTGCGGTAGGTGGTAGTTCATATACTTGATATTCCATGTCTACTTGATTTCCAAAACTTGTTGATCCTGATTAAATCTGTCTAATTATACTGTTGTTAATGACCCTAGTGAGTAATACGTCTACCTCTCGTCACTACTTCTTTGAGTTTAGACGGGATACTCACTGGGTACTTATTTGTTTATATGTATTCATGCTACGCTTATGTACTTAATTGTACAGGTTCTGAGGCTGGTGCATCTGGTTATCATACCGGAGCGCGATCGTGAGGGTACTTTCTGGATTAACCTACACGGTGAGCTGCTCTTCCCGGCGTTCCTCAACAGCACTGTGGAGTTTCTATTATTTTTGGATATTTCTATCTACCCCTTTCAGACAGTTGTAAATTTATTTTGTCTACTTTGTATATTCCACTAGTCGCCTGTGAACTTGTGACACTAGGTCTTGGAACACGCAGTTGGTTTTCTAATTTTTCTATACTACATATGTTGGCAAACGATCTTTTTAGTTCATTTAATCAAGTTGCACCACTTGACCGTTTTCTTTAAATAATTTCTAAATCAAAAATTTGACAAGTACTTAAATATTTAAATAAGTAAAGTAATCTCGCTAGTAAACTGATGTTGGCTTGCCCAACTCCGGTGTTGGGCGCCATCACGACCTGCGTTGGAATTTGGGTCGTGACAGTAATCTCTCCGATAGTCGAGCCATTTTGAGAGTAATCTCTCCAATAATCGAGCCACATTCAGAGTAATATCTCTAATAGTCACATTGAGAGCCACATTCCTAGCCGTGAAAATATGGAGACAAGGTAGCGTTCAAATGCTTTAATTCAATGCTCAACAAACATAGAGGTATAGAGTTTATATTGATCTCCAAATACGTCTATTAGTGGAATGATTTTCGGTGTGGGATGTGTAAAAGGCGGTGACTACTAGTCTACTAGTACATGTTTCCGACATGGACTTGGTGGGGACTCTTCCGTATTTAAATAGAAGTCAACCAAAGGTATTTGGTTTAGAAAAGGATTAGGAAACATTCGGCATCAAGCTGTGTGGTAAAATAGGATATGTACGCATTCATTAGAAATAATTCTTACTTATGACTCTTCAACAGATTTATGAGTAAGAATTTCAAATGAAAAAGGTGGTCACGTGCCATCAATGTTTCAGTAAAGCAAAAGTTAAAATCATTGTTCAGCTCAAAAACTTCAAGCTTACGTGGATTTCCATTGTCATCTTAAAAAATGAATTTCTATTATAAGCAAATTTCAAGCAACTGACAAGATTTTTTCATTACAAATAAATTGCAAAGGCTAGTAAACTGGGGGTTCAAAATCATCCCATTTGATGTCTTCATAATATTTTAATCCTTGTCTTAAGTCCGACATGTGTACAACCGGAAATTTTGAAGTAAGGGGCATTTGTAGACATTTAAATTTTATTGAATTTAAGTTAATAAAATTATTTGGACTATAATTTAAATTCAAAATATATTAGCCTAAATAAATAGTGTCCTAATATAGTTGGATTGATTATTCAAGTCCATAAATATTGACTGGGCTAGATCATTTAATTGGGCTAAAGTGATGAGCCCACTTCATTAAGCCCAAGGTATCACCTTCCTAGAGGCCCAATTTGGTGCCATGTGTCAAATGGCGTGGCACGCCAAGTCAAACGGAAGAGCCAATGAGATCGCCATACGTCAAAATGACAAGACATGCCAAGTCAAATTACATGGCCAATGAAACTGCGTTACATGTGCAAGTGACATGTTCTGGCCAATCAAATGCGAACATGTCACACTTCAATTTGATTGGTTGGAAAGACTTTGTTCTTATCATAACTCCCCCCTTTTACAACTATAAATAAAGAATTTTCGTAATCCATAAAAGATACCAGAAGTTATAACAAGAAGCGAGAGAGAGCTCGTGGACCAAACATTGCGAATTTCTCTACAAGTTTCAAGCTTCAAGCAATCAAGTTCAAGTTCAAGCTCAAGAACGAAGAACAAGTCAAGATTCAAGGAGTGTGAGTTCAAATCAAAGTCGTGCTAGTAGAATTCAGGATCATCGTTCGTGGAAAGAAATATAGATTCAAGATCAAGCTCAAAGGCCCTTGAATTTATTTACTATTGAAAATAAGAATCAGAGGATTCATAGAGATTGTACACTCAAATAATTGAAATCAAATACTACGATAGTTGCAATATTTTCGGTCTTGATTTTGTTTTCTCGACGCAATTTATTATCTACACCTTCCAATAGATAGAAAGCTGAGAAATAAATTTTGTATTGCCTTGATATGCCGGTTACAATGTGTCTATTGAATAAGAAACTTCTCATTTATATAGTAGGGGAGGTTTACCCCTAGTACAATTCCAAAAAATATAAAAATCCTCCTTGTACAACAACCACTGGTACGCTACCGGCATCAGGTTTACCCCTGATTTTTTTTCTTTTTTATGACTATTGTTGCAGAATCAATTATTAATGAGCAGCACAATGACAGGAATAATTCCAAAGAGATGGCCATGATATGTTGCTTATAATAGATATGTTGAGTAATAGTTTTCTTGAGGGAATGTTTATGTAATAAACCTGGGGTTGTTAGACTCCCTCTCTGTTGTACGATTACTATTCAATAATATACTACTATAGTGGTACCTTTTTGTTAATTACTTCTGCGATCCAATTTATGTGGCAGATTTGACTGGCCACGAAATCTTAAAACAAAGAAAAATTCTAAAATTTATGGTCTAAAATAAGTCATAAAAATTTATATAGCTGTAAATCATCTTATTAAGGATAAAATGACAAATTTAAAGTTAAATTATTTCTAAATAACGAATTATGACGTTCTTTTTGAGATAAAATAAAAAGAAAAGTATATGACATTTGTGCGTTAAGGAGTTGTTACTAGAATAAAAATGGTTTTCTAATTTGATACTAATTCCAAGAAAATATATTAGAGTTAATACCCTTAAACCCCCTTGAACTATCACATTTTTGTCAGTTTTCTATTTAAACTATTCAATATCCCCAAAACTCCCGAACTATATTGCTCTTCATATTAAAACTCCCTCGTTGCTGACATGGCATAACTTGTGTAACAACTCGCTTGGAAATGCGTGGCAGCTGAAAAACGCCATCGAAATGGCTCACTTGACCGAAAATAATGGCTAATTAGACTAACAGTTTTTCAAATTCATTTTTTGAATAAATATTCTCCTTATTTCAGTTATATTCACCTTTCTTACTCATTTTTTTCACCGTTCTTCCTTTTTTTTCCTTTCTTCTTATTGTTACGACACAAACATCCCTCCGAAACACATCGTCACGACACCTAGTCCCTACAACTAGGTAAGCCTAACAATTTACGGAAGTATCAATAATGGAAGCAAAAATAAAACTAACTGCAATAGATACTGAATAACCAAAATAAAAAAGTCGCTCGGCATGTACAGTAACCAAAACACTAAATGTATACCGCTTTCCTAAAATCCGGAACATCAAGAGTCACAAGCTACATAAGGAAGTAGTATCTCTATACACCAGAGTCTAATAAAAATAAATACAGGAAGTGTTTGACACGGGGGAGACTAGAAGGGGACTCCGAGGTCTGCGGACGTGGCAGATATACCTTGAAGTCTCCAAAGCTATCCCGGCTCACTGATAATGTGGCTGATAATGAGCACCTGGATCTGCACACAAAACATGTGCAGAAGAGTAGCATGAGTACACCATAATGGTACCTAGTAAGTGCCAAGCCTAACCTCGGTCGAGTAGTGACGAGGCCAGGTCAGGCCCACTGGTATAAAATAAATAAAGTAGGTGGATATAACATTATAATAAGAGACTGGAGTTCAACAAGGAAAACATAATGAAATAACAGTACAACACACAAGGATAAACAACAGGAGATCTCTCGGGATACCATCTCGTAGTTCCAAAAGTAAATGTGCAGGGAGAACTCCCGAGGTACCTCCTCGTAAACTTAAAATTAAATGTGCGGGGGGATCTCCCGGATACCGTCCCATAATCCAAAAGTAAACATGAAGGAGATCTCCCGAGATACCTCCCGTAATATCAAAGTAAATATACAGCTCTGACAATGAAGATAATAGGTACATCAACCAAATCCACAGTTTAGACTAAGTGCAAGTCAAGAAAAAGAAACATGAATTCACTAAGCATGCTACAAACAGTTAAGTTAAGCAATTAAGACACTTAGACATGCTATTCTATGCTAACATGATAACTACACATGCTAGTATACTCAATAAAGATAAAAAAAGGTAATTACTCAGTAAAATCAGGTATTTGCAAGAAATAGCCCGTGTACGCACTCGCCACCTCGTGTACACGGTGCTTACATATCAATATCAGTACCAAATCCTAAGGGGATTTCCCCCATACAAGGTTAGGCAAGCCACTTACCTCGAACAAAGCTAAATCAATCAGTAGCTATGCTTTTCCCATGAATATCCGATTCCGAATGGATCAAATCTAGTAAAAATAAATTACATACCATAAATATAACTATAAGAACTAATCTAATCAATTAAATCTAAGCTAGAGCAAAAAATTAGGAAATCATCCCAAAAAGTCTCCCCGGGCTCACCTCTCAGAATTGGGTAAGAGTCAAAAAATATGAACACCCATTCACTCACGATCCAACCATATAAAAATAACTCGAATCCGACCTCAAATCCTCTTTCAAAACTCAAAATTTTAGTTGACGAAATTCTTCCCATTTTCCCCATATCAACCCCAAAATCCGAAATTAAAGATGTAATAAATGATATATTAGGGGGGTATAACCAAAATAGAGTGTAGAATCATTACCCAATCGATGTTTCTGAATATCCCTAAAAATCTTGTCCAAATCCGAGCTCCCAAACACAAGTTTTGATAAAAATGTTCAAACCCTCGTTTTTAAATGATATAAGTCTGCCCAGGTATTTCTTCTTCGCAAACGCGACCAAACCCTCGCGTTCGCGAAGGAAAAACTTTCCTTCATATCTAGACCTTCTTTGCGAACGCGATAACCACCTCGCGAACACGTAAGCTTACCTTGCTTGACCCTACAATAAAGTGGGACCCTCATCGCGAACACGTAGGCTAATCACTTGGAGCCCTATCTGACCATTCCTCTATGCAAACACGAGGAACATATCGTGAACACGTAGGCTAAAGGATCCACACCATCGCGAATGAGGGAATCACATCACGCACGTGTAGAATAACACAACCGGTCTCCCAGATACCTTACGCAAACGCGAGACTACTCTCTCGAATGCGATGAAGGAACCAACAAAATGACACTAGATTTTTCAGCAATTTCCAGCAAGTTCAAAATGATCCGTTAACCACCCGAAATCAACCCGTGGCCCCCGGAGCCTCAACCAAACATACCTACCAGTCCTAAAACACCATACAAATTTAGTCTAGCCCTCAAATCATATCAAACAATGTCAAAAATACAATCACCCTCCAATTCAAACTTGATGAACTTGAAACTTCCAATTTCTACAACTAATACAGAAACCTATCAGACCACGTTCGATTGACCCCAAAATTTACACACAAGTCATATTAAACCTTACAGACATAATCCAACTTTCGGAATAGGAATCCGACCCCGATATCAAAAAGTCCCTTACCGTTCAAAATTTCCAAAAAAATGACTTTCGCCCCTAAGTCCAAAATCACCCAATGGTGTTAACGGAACCGACAAAACTCCATTCCAGAGTCTTCTTCACACAGTTTTGACTACGGTAAAAATCTTAAGACTTAAGCTTCCATTTTGGGACTAAGTGTCCCAAAACACTCTGAAACTGCAACCAACACCTCCCATCAAGACAAAAAAGCAGAAAGAGATACGGGGGAAGCAATAAATAGGGGATCGGGGCTATAACTCTCAAAATGACCGGCCGGGTCGTCACATCCTCCCCCTCTTAAAATAATTGTTCTTCCTCGAACGAGTATAGAGACATACCTGAAGCGGTGAAAAGATGAGGATAACAGTTGCATATCATGCTCGGTCTCCCAAGTCGCTTCCTTGACCGGCTGACCCCTCCACTGAACCTTCACGGAGGCAATGCTCTTTGACCTTAGCTCTCTGACTTGCCTGTCCACAATAGCCACTGGCTCCTTAACATAATATATATCCTTGTCCAACCGGACTGAGCTGTAATCCAACACATGAGCCGGATCACCGTGATAATTCTGGAGCATAGAAACATGGGATACCGGATGAACTCCAGCTATATTGAGAGGTAAGGCAAGATCATAAGCAACCTCCCCAACACGCAGCAACACCTCAAAGGGACCAATGTCCCTTGGGCTCAGCTTGTCTTTCTTCCCGAACCTCATAACGCCCTTCATAGGCGAAACCCGGAGCAACTGCTCTCCAACCATGAATGCAACATCGCGAACCTTCCGGTCCGCATAACTCTTCTGTCTGGACTAGGCTTTGTGAAGTCGATCCTGAATCACCTTCACCTTATCCAGGGCATCCTGAACCAAGTCTGTACCCAATAATCTAGCCTCGCCCGGCTCGAACCAACCCACTGGGGACCGACACCCCCTACCATACAGAGCCTCATACGGTGCCATCTGGATGTTCGACTAATATATGTTGTTGTAGGAAAACTCCACAAGTGGTAAGAACTGATCCCACGACCCTCCAAACTCTATCACACATGCACAAAGCATATCCTCTAATATTTGAATAGTGCGCTCGGATTGTCCGTCCGTCTGAGGGTGAAATATTATGCTCAGCTCCATTCGAGTACCCAACTTATGCTGTATAGACCTCCAGAACCGTGATATAAACTGCGTACCCTGGTCAGAGATGATAGATACCGGTATGCCATGAAGCCTGACGATCTCGCGGATGTTAATTCGAGCCAGCCGCTCGGAGGAATACGTGGTAATCACAGGAATAAAATGAGATAACTTGGTCAGCCTTTCCACAATCACCCAAACTACATCAAACCTCACTGAGTTCGTGGGAGTCCAACAACGAAATCCATAGTGATCCGCTCCCATTTCCACTCTGGAATCTCTATCTTCTGAAGCAACCACCCGGTCGCTGATGGTCATACTTCACCTGCTGGCAATTTAGATACCAAGCCACATATTCCACTATGTCCTTCTTCATCCGCCTCCACCAACAATACTGCCTCAAGTCCGGATACATATTCGTGACACCCGAATGAATGGAGTACCATAAACTGTGAGCCTCCTGGAGAATTAACCCATGCAAACCATCTACATTGGGCACACTTAACCTGCCCTGCATCCTCGACATACCATCATCCCCAATAGTAACCTCCTTAGCATCACCGTGCTGGACCGTGTCCTTAAGGACAAGCAAATGGGGGTCATCATACTGACGCTCGCTGATACGATCATAAAGAGAAGACTGGGAGACCAGACAATCCAATACTCGGCTCGGCTCAGAAATATCCAATATAAAAAACTGGCTGGCTAAGTCCTGAACATCCAACGCCAACGGCCTCTCTACTGCTGGTAGACATGCTAAACTCCCCAAACTCTCTGCCCGGCGACTCAAAGCATCGGCCACCACATTGGTCTTCCCCGAGTGGTACAAAATGGTGATATCATAGTCCATAAGTAGCTCCAACCACCTCCGCTGACGCAAGTTAAGATCCTTTTGCTTGAACACATGCTACAAACTCCAATGATCGGTGTAAATCTCACAAGGAACACCGTACAAATAGTGCCGCCAAATCTTCAAGGCATGAACAATAGCTGCTAACTCAAGTTCGTGGACATGATAGTTCTTTTCATGCACCTTCAACCGTCTGGATGCTTAGGGAATCACCCCACGTCCTGCATCAAGACCGTGCCAAGACCAATCTGTGACACATCACAATATACAGTATAAGACACCGGACTTGTAGGCAATACCAAAACTGGGGTTGTGGTCAAAGATATCTTGATCTTTTGAAAGCTCTCCTCACACTCCTCTTTGTACCTGAACGGAGCACACTTCTGGGTCAGCCTAGTCATAGGTGCTACAATAGATGAGAATCCCTCAACAAAACATCGGTAATATCCCTCCAAACTAAGAAAACTCCGGATCTCCGTGGCTGATGACGATTTAGGCCAACTCTATACTACTTCCACCTTCTTCGGATCCACATTGATCCCATCACTAGATACCACATGACCCAACAATGCCACTGAGTCTAGCCAAAACTCACACTTTGATAATTTTGCATATAACTTCTTTTCTCTTAACATCTGAAGCACAGTCCTTAGGTGATGCTCATGATCCTCCCGATTCCGGGAGTACACCAGAATGTTGTTAATAAACACAATGATGAAGGATTCAAGAAAAGGCCGGAACACACTGTGCATCAAGTGCATAAAAGCTGTTGGGGCATTGGTCAGCCCAAAAGACATCACAAGATACTCATAGTGACCATATCGAGTCCTAAAGACAATCTTCGAGATATCTGGATCCCGAATCTCAACTGTTGATAGCCTGAATGTAAGTCAATCTTGAAAAACACCCTGTACCTGATCAAATAAGTTATCAATACGAGGCAAAGGATACATGTTCTTCACAGTAACTTTGTTGACCTGGCGATAATCAATGCACATATGCATAGAACCATCCTTTTTTCTGCACAAATAAGAATGGAGCACCCCAAGATGACACACTGGGCCGAATGAAGCCCTTATCAAGAAACTCCTACAACTTCTCCTTCAGCTCCTTCAAATTAGTAGGAGCCATATGATATGGAGAAATAAAGATGGGTTGAGTGCCCGGCAACAAATCAATGCCAAAATCAATATCGTTGTCGGGCGGCATGCCCGAAAGATCACCTGGAAACACATCTAGGAAGTCCCTCACAATTGGAACTGAATCAACTGTGGAGGTATCAATACTGACATCTCTCACATAATCTAGATACGCGTTACACCCCTTCTCAACCATTCGTTGAGCCTTAAGAAATGAAATAACTCTGCTGGGAGTGTACTCTAAGGTACCCTCACATCTATATGCGGTAAACCTAGAATAGCTAACGTCACGTTCTTAGCGTGACAATCAAGAATAGCATAATGGGGCGACAACCAGTCCATGCCCAAGATAACATCAAAGTATATCATGCTGAGTAATAATAAATCAGCTCTGGTCTCATAATCATTAAGAGAAATCAAACATGATCGATACACACGGTCCACAACAAGTGAATCTTCCAGAGGAGTAGACACATAAATAGAGGAACTCAAATAATCCCGCGATACGCCCAAGTACGGGGCAAAATAAGAGGACACATAGGAATATGTATAGCCCGCGACAAATAATATCGACGCATCTATATGATAGACCGAAACAATACCTGTAATGATAGAGTCAGAAGTAACTGCCTTTGTACGATCCGGAAGAGAATAATATCGGGCCTGGCCTCCCCCTCTAGGGAAACCTCGACATATCCAACCTTTTGGTCTCCCTCTCCTCTCTATCCCGGGCAAGTATGTATCCATCTCTAACTTCCTGGCCATACTGATCCAGATACTGGGTGGAGTTCCTTAATAAACCGACGGACCCTCTCTCAAACTGTGGCAACCAAGGCCGGTGCATGCCGGGCCAAATCACTTAAGCGGACTGCATACTCTGAGCTGGAAGGTGGTAAAAGAAAGCCCACTTGTCTTCGCTACGCCTATAGCCTGGTCGCCTTGGACCCTCTGCTCAGGAGTACGTGCTACGAGAGTCTGTGCCCCTCCCCCGACCTGAGATGTGGAAGGAGCTAGTGGGATCAATACAGCCTGAGCTAAGGTGCTGAATATGATCATGAACTAGACTAGAGTCTCTTGGAGGGCTGGTGCAGCAATATGCACCTCAGGTGCCTGCCCTCAAACTGGAGCTGCTGGGGGGATCCTATGGCGCAGTTCGCGCGGGTGCTCTGGCTGCACCGCGTGGTCGTCCTATACCCCGGCCCCGGCCTATAGCGGCTCTAGCAGGGGGTGCAGGTTCCTGGTCATCAGATACTCCGGTACAGGTCCTCACCCTCTATGAGAAAAATGGCATATAGAAGTTTAGAATTTGATGTCAACAAATTCCGCACGACAAAGAATCAGAGAAGTATAATTTTTCCTAACAGTTCCATAGCCTCTCGAAGATAAGTACAGACGTCTTCCGCAAGACTCTAATAAGCCGTCTTGTGACTCACGACACCTACAAACCTAGAGCTCTGATACGAACTTGTCAAGACCCAAACATCCCTCCAAAACATGTCGTGACGACACATAGTCCCTACGACTAGGTAAGACTAACAATTTACGGAAGGATCAATAATGGAAACAAACTTAACAACTAACTGCAATAGATACTGAATAACCAATAACAATGTCGCTTGGTATGTACAGTAACCAAAAACCTAAACGTACACAGCTTTCCAAAAACCTGGAACATCATGAGTCACAAGTTACAGAAGGAAATAGTATCTCTATACTCCAGAGTCTAATAAAAAGAATACAGGAAGTGTTTGACACGGGGGAGAATAGAGGGGGACTCTGAGGTCTGCGGACGTGGCATATATACCTTGAAGTCTCCAAAGCTGTCTCAGCTCACTGATAATGCGGCTGATAATGAGCACGTGGATCTGCACACAAAACATGTGCAGAAGAGAGCATGAGTACACCACAAGGTACCTAGTAAGTGCCAAGCCTAACCTCGATCGAGTAGTGACGAGGTCAGCTCAGACTCAGTGGTATAAAATAAATAAAGCAGGTGAATATAACATTATAATAAGAAACTGGAGTTCAAAAAGGAAAACAGAATGAAATAACTGTACAACACACAAGGTTAAACAATAGGGGATCTCCCGAGATACCTTTTCGTAGTCCAAAAAGTAAATGTGCAGGGAGAACTCCCCAAGTAGCTCCTCGTAGTCTCAAAAGTAAATGTTCAGGGGATCTCCCGGATACCGTCCCGTAGTTTCAACATAAATACATAGCTCATACAATGAATATAATAGGTACAATAGGAAAATCGACAATCTAGACTAAGTACAAGTAAAGAAAAAGAAACAAGAATTCACTAAGCATGCTCCAAACAATTCAGTTAAGCAATTAAGACACGTAGCATGTTATTCTATGCTAACAGGATAACTACACATGCTAGTATACTCAATAAAGGTGAAAACAGGTAATTACTCAGTAAAATCTGGTATTTTCAATAAATAGCCCGTGTACGCACTCGTCACCTAGCGTACACGGCGCTCACATATCAATATCAGTACCAAATCCTAAGGGAATTTCCCCAGCACAAGGTTAGACAAGCCACTTACCTCGAACAAGGCTAAATCAATCGGTAGCAATGCTTTTCCCATGAATATCCGACTCTGAATGGCCCAAATCTATCATAAATCAATTACATACCATAAATATAGCTATAAGAACTAACCTAATCAATGAAATCTAAGCTAAAGCAAGAAATTAGGAAATTGTCCCAAAAAGCCTCCCCCGGCCCACATCTCGGAATCGGGTAAGAGTAACAAAATATGAACATTCATTCACTCACGAGTCCAACCATATAAAAATGACTCGAATCCGGCCACAAATCCACTTTCAAAACTTGAAATTTTAGTTGAAGAACTTCTTCTCATTTCCCCTAATTTCAACCCCAAAATCCGAAATTAAAGAGGTAATTACTGATAGTTTAGTGCGGTATAACTAAAATAGAGTGTAGAATCATTACCCAATCGATGTCTCTGAAAATTTCTCAAAATATCGTCCAAATCCGAGCTCCAAACTCAATTTTTGATAAAAATTGCCAAACCCTCGTTTTTGAAATGATATAAGTCTGCCCAAGCATTTCTTCTTCGTGAACGCGGCCAAACCCTCGCGTTTGCAAAGCACAAACTTTCCTTCATATCCAGACCTTCTTCGGGAACACGAAAACCACCTCGCGAACGCGTAATCTTACCTTGCCTGACCCTATGCGAACACGAGACCCTTTTTGTGAACGCGTGGGCTAATCACCTGGAGCCCCATCTGACCGTGCCTCTACGTGAAAGCGAGGACCATATCGCGAATGCGTAGGCTAAAGTATCCACACCATCTCGAATGCGAGAATCATATCACAAACATGTAGAACAACAAAGCCGGTCTCCCATATACCTTACACGAACGCAAGACCTCTCTCCCGAACACGATGAAGGAAACCAGCAAAATGACACCAGATTTTTCAACAATTTCCAACAAGTCCAAAATGATACGTTAACAACCCGAAATCAACCCGAGGCCTCCGGTGTTTCAAAAAAACATACCTACAAGTCCTAAAACACCATAAGAACTTAGTCGAGCCCTCAAATCACATCAAACAATGCTAAGAACACAAATCACCCTCCGATTCAAACTTAATGAACTTGAAACTTCCAATTTCTACAACTGATGTCAAAACCTATCAAACCACGTCCGATTGATCCTAAATTTTACATACAAGTCATATTCGACCTTACGGACATATTTCAACTTCCGGAGTCAGAATCAGACCCAGCTACTTAAAATTCCCCTACCGGTAAAAATCTCAAAAAATTCAACTTCGCCATTTCAAGCCTAAATGAGCTACAGACTTCCAAAACATAATCCGGATACGCCCCTAAGCCCAAAATCACCCAACAGAGCTAAATAAACTGACGAAACTCCATTCTAGAATCTTTTTAACACAGTTTTGACTACGATCCAAATCCTAAGACTTAATCTTCTGTTTAGGGACTAAGCGTTGGCCAATTGAAATTTTAGAGAATGAAATTGTTGGCCAATTGAAATTTTATTTTGTTATATAAAATAAGTCATACAAAATTTGTGTTGTTGTATATCATCTTATTAAACGTAAAATAAAATTTAAAGTTAAATTATTTCTAAATAAGAAAGTACGACATTCTTTTTGGGATAGAATAAAAAGAAACGTATATGACATTTGTGAGTCAGAGAGCTATTACTACTACAATAGACATAGTTGTCTAATTTTTTACTAATTCCAAGATAATATATTAAGGTTGTTTTACCCTTAAAACAAATAACAATTAAATTAGTACGTGGTTTTAAGGATACGTAGATAGATTCAACATAAGCAATCAAGAATGTTAGATAAACGAAATAAAGATATAACAAATAACCAAACCAATTGAGAGGTTGAGTACGCGCTCGGATTTAAGCTTAACAGTAATTTTGCCCTCGACCGGACCCTCGATTAGAAGCCAAATGTATATGAAGAACTATGATAAAAATGAGAACCTTCCAATAGCTAGAAAGCATAGAAATTAATTTTGTATTGCATTGATATACGTGCTACAATGTGTCTATTGAATAAGAAACTTCCCCTTTATATAGCAGGGGAGGTTTACCCCTAGTACAATTCCAAAAAATGTAAAAATCCTCCTTGTACATCAATCACTGGTACGCTACTGACATTAGGCGAGATTCGCGCTGTGATATCCGGTTTGAAGCAGATATTCTGACCATCTGTTAGTCATGTGCAACCGTTTGTAATGCTTTCCGAGGTCTTGGAGCTTGTTCCAGATTTGGGGGTGCTGTCTTGTCAGGCTCGATGGCCAGCACGCTGTTTCAGCCTCGAACCAAAGAGTTCTCAGATTCGATCTCTATCTCATACATTCATAATTCATTTGATTCACCGAGAACTCGGGGTGCATGCTGACCCCAATTTCACCCATGTACGAAGATAAAGATGAGTTTATGAAATCAAAATTAGTAATAATCATCAATTAGCCTTGCACACACTGAATTCATTTAGCGAAAAGTAAATCAAAATGGAGTAACTACTATAAAACTTCTTGTATTTGTAAATATTATTAGTAGCTAGTGATTGTGATACCAACATTGACAACGACAACAAAAATAACAATAATGAATTCAACACAAACAATTATAAGATGAATGGTTAATTATGAAAAAAGGAATTGATTACGTCAGAAGAGTTTGTAATCGGACTAGCTTAAATAATATTCACGAAGATAGCAAAGATTATTTTTCTATATCGAAGTTAAGCCAGTTGAGGATCTCTATATTTTTCCTACTAAGTCTAAACAAATAAAAAAGGAACTCTTAAGTACATAATATGATTATATTGATGCTTCCTATTGAGCTGAGAGCATATTGATTATTAACAAACTATGATAAGAACCAGGTTTCAAGGTCTAGTCTTGCAATATGCCCAGACTGCTGTAAAGATATGCCTAAGTGAGTATGATGAACGTCAAAAGAACCAGGTTTACAGCAGGCTAGCTAAAGTTACCGAGTCAAACATAGAAGGCCAGCATTCCCATGCGAGCAGGGATTCCTAGAAGATCATGTCCATGAAAAAGGAATACGTGTTTTGGAGGACTCGTGTAACAAAAGGAATATGCGTATATGGAAAATACTCATGGGAAGCAAGAAGGGTGAATGTTGGAGTCAAATAAGGTACCTAGACTATGGGGAAAAGGATTTTCTTAACCAAAATATTTTTGGGTTTGGAGCATTAATTGAATTGACCAACCTTGCACCTATAAAAGAAGATATTTTGCCACAATTCAATACTACTGCTATTAAGAGAAACTGTGAGCATGCTTTTGACAATAGCAAGAAAACAAGGTACTTCTGAAGATCCAACTCAATCAACTGAAGAACAAGTTCTTGAAGATGAAGTTACTCGATTCTTTCGTTGTTAGGTTTAGTCTTTTATTCTGAATTGTAGCCTCTACTTTCGTAGAAGTTTTATACTATGTTATTATTACGACTTTATTTTTGGTAGCTTTCTTGGCTAGAGTTAGTACAGAAAAAGGTTGCTACAATTGGGTCGATTGTAGGGGTTAGGGTACTAGATTTAGTCCCCCTTGGTTATTGAGTTGTAACCTAAGAACTGCTCTTTGAAGATAGTGGAGATTTGAGAAAAATCCTACTAGGTAGTTCGTAATTTTTACTCCCTTGAGCAAGGAGGTTTTCAATGTAAAAATCTGTGTTGATTATTTTTACGCAATATTTTTGTTTGAGTGTGTTGAACTAGTTCAAAGAAACATGGTCTTTGAAAACACGAAAAATCAGACAAGACATAATTCAACCTCTGCCTTCTTGTGTTTAAGTGTAGTGTAAATTAACAATTAGTAGCAGAGCAGGTTCTTTCAAAAAAGACTACCACCTTGAAAGGATCTACAATGATTGTACCACCGAATTCTCAAGAAGGACAATCAACCGTTAGGCCACTAGTGTTCTATAAAAAATACTACAGATGGTGGAAGGAAGGGATGTGTGATTTCTTGGAAGGGAAAGACCTGGAACTCTAGGACATTATTGGGAAGGGACCGAAAATTTAATGTTGTTTGATGACAAGGGTGTCCCCACTGGACCAAAGCCAAGAGATAAATTCTCAGAGGATGATGTTAACAGAGTTCAAAAGACTGCCAAAGCTAACAAGTTCTTGATATGAGAAACTGGCCCTGATGAATATAGTAGAATATCTGCCTACAGAGATGAAAAATCTATATGGGATGCCCTGCAGTGTTCTCATGAAGGTATCTCTCAAGTAAAGTAGTCAAATATTGACATGCTAATTAGGAAATATGAATTGTTCAAGATAAGCGAGGGCGAAACTATCATTGAGATGCATACTAGGCTGACTGCCTTTATTGATAAATTAATATCTCTTGGAGAAGTGATTCTCTGAAACAAAATCGTGAGGGAACTTCTGAGCATATTTCCCTCATCATGAGATAGCAAGGTGAATGCAATCATTGAAGCAAGGAATATGATTACAATGAATCTTGATGATCTGATTTGAAATCTAGAGACGTATGAGCAAAATCTAAATCGGTATCACCTGGATTAACAAACTTAACCTCGCAAGACAAAGAACTTGATGCTCAAGACAACCCACAAACAGGACACTGAAGAAGATGATGTGGCATTGCTGACTCGACGTTTATAGAGGGAAATAAAGAAAGGCGGTTTCTTGAAGAATAGTAGCTCATAAAAATCCAAGACTATGGAGAAGAAAAATAATAATAATAATAATAATAATAATAATAATAATAATAATAATGTCGATGCCTTCTACAAGTGTGGAAAGTAAGACCAATTCATCAAAGATTTTCCCCTGTAGGAACTTCTATAACGATCCGATCGGTTGTTTTATTTTCTAGAACCTTGTTCCCATAAATAAGACTCTTTATATGTGCTTTTACTATTTTATGACTTGCGGATATGGTTGGTTCGTGATTTGAAAGGGTTCGGGTTGAAATTGGAACAATTGGTTCCTTAAGTTGGACTTAAACGGCTAAGTTTGACTTCGGTTAACATTTTGAGTAAAGGTTTGTATGATGATTTTGAACTTGGGCGTATACTCTGATCGGGTTTTGGATGACCCGGTAGCGTTTCGATGCTTAATATTGGATGTTGGTTCTTTGAAGGTTTTTGAAGTTCTTTAAATTTGGTTTAGAGTATTTTTTGGTGATTCGAGGTCCAAATGGAATTCCGACACCATAAATAGTTCCGTAATGTCATTTAAGACTTGCACGCAAAATTTGGTGTCATTCCGAGTATTTTAAGTACGTTTCGGCGCATTGGGAGTAAATTGAAGAACTTGAAGTTCATATGTTTGATTCAATTGGTTTTTGGGGTGTGGTTCTTAGTTTTAATGTTTTTTAGGCATTCCGAGAGTTTGAGCAAGTTCATTTTATGATTCCAAACTTGTTGGTATGTTCGGGCGGGGCCCCGGGTCCCGAGTGTCAATCGGACGAGGCTCAGACAAATTAGAAATTAGGAGCAATAGCTGAAGCTCCCAGCTACTGTCATAATCGCACCTGCGCTTGGCCAGCAGCAGGTGTGAGCTCGCAGAAGCGACCAAGGAAGAGAAACCCAGGATGCGCAGGTGTGCCCCAACCTTCGCAGAAGCGGGACCCCGTCCGTAGAAGTAGAGCCAGCCTGCCTGGGCACTTCTGTAGGACCAGACTTTAGTCTGCAGAAGCGACAACGCAGGTGCGGCCCTGCGACTGCAGGTGCGAGATCGCTGGAGGCAGTGAGGTGTCTTTTAAAATGATACTGAGTCATTTTGGCTCATTTATTTCCATTGTTGGGCGATTTTTGAAGCTCTTAGAGAGGGGATTTCACTAGCACTTTGAGGTAAGTAATTTCTATACAATGTGTGTTAAATACATAGTTTATGGGTTGATTATAACATGTAAATTAGGGAAAAATTATGGGTTTAGATGAAAACCTAGGTTTTTGAGAAAAATGAGATTTAATCATGAAATTCGTTATGGAATCTAGTAAAAATTATATATTTGAGTTCATGGGGTTATGCGTAACAACTTTCTTCAAAATTTTCGGAATCCGGGCACATGGGCCCGAGGGTGAATTTTAGGAATTTTTCAAAGTGGCTTGGGAAATCACTTTGATAGTTGGGATATGAACTTGTAATCATGTATTAATTGTTTTAAATAACATTTGACTAGTTGTGAGCTTTTTGGCGCAAAATTGAGTGTTGGGGCACAATCTTGGACTGAAAAGTAGGCCTTGAGACGAGGTAAATCTCTTTTCTAACCCTGTAAGAGGAAATTAACCGCATATGTGAACTTATATCAATATGTACTTCTATTGTGGGGGCTGCGCACGCACGATGTGATGAGATTCCGTGCTTATCTACTATTCATGCTTATGTCCGGGTAGATTTAGGCTTACACCATGTTTCGTTAATACCATTGCTTGCTTATGTTTACTAATTGTTGGATCAAAGCGGAGATTGAGGATATAAATATTTTAAAGTTCCAAGTTTAATTTATTATTTTCAAAAGGAATTGATAAATATTATGATAATTTGAGAAAAATCTATGTTCAACCGCTTCGCAAGTATATTCCACGAGCGAGGTAAATTTCCACAACTCTCATAGGAGCAGGTCGTTCGCCTCAGCAGGTTAATTTATATATGATATGGTTCGGTCCGTTCGACCCACGACAATGCACAATATAATTGTATGTATATTTGGATCGGGCCATACATCCTCGAAATAACTCGTGCGTAAAGATATTGGAACCTCTCATATATTTTGTATTGTTTCACGGACTTGAAAGGTGAAAGGATTAGATGAAATAAATGACTTGGTTCTTACTTGAATGAACGGATTGTTTACCTATTTCCTGCTTTGAGATCTATTATCATTGTATAATTCATGTTTAATTAGAACCTAATATTTATATATTATGGCCTTAGTAAGTATCGGAGTCGATCCCTCGTCACTACTTCTTCGAGGTTAGACTAGGTAGATACTGGGTACATGTTGTTTATGTAGTCACGCTACACTTCTGCACTTAAATGTGCAGGATTTGAGGCAGGAGCATCTAGATATCAACCCGGGGCGCACGCTTGACTTACACTTCGAGACTTCACGGTGAGCTGCCTTCCGAGCCGTTCTGTAGCAGCTTGAGTCTTCCTTTTGTTATATTTGTTGTCAATTTCCTTTTAGACAGTAGACTAGTATTCTTTTGTATATTCTACTAGAATGTTCATATATTTGTGACACCAGGTCTTGGCACACATTAGTAGACCTATGATTTTGGATTTATTTTTGTGATTGTGATTTGCACTCAGTTGCTTTCGTTTAATTATTTTACTTCTGTAAATTCCTAAATCTCTTAAAAATGAGGAATGTCATTCACTTAGCAAACTTATTAAAATGCAAAACCACAAGATTGATCAGTGTGTCTAGCCTAACAACGGTGTTGGGCGCCATCACAGCCTATAATGAGATTGGATCGTGACAACTCCAGTGAAAAAAACCAACTTCGATAAGGGAAAGCAAAAAAGAAAGACCAGATTCCTGGATAAAGAATGACAAATAAGGCAATGGACAAGATTATGAAAAGAGTCGTGACAGTCATGCAGCCATCCTCAAATGATGAGTTTGATGATGATGATGATGGAAGTAAAGATGAGGTTCATTCATTAATGGCTAAAGAGCATAGTGATTCAGAATTGGAAGATCTCTTGGCATTAATGGCAAATTGAGACTTCGACGCTGATGAGGAAGAAGAACTTGAGGTAAGCTTTCAAGACATCAAGGACAAAATTCACACCTACACTAAAAATAAACTGATTTCTCTATCAGCTGTCTTAATTGTTGCATATCAAAAAACTTTCTGATGATAAAGAGAAACTAATGATTGACTATGCATCATTTATACTTGAACACAAATATCTAAAAATAAGTAAAGAAAATCTTGAGGTCTTTATTGTAGATCTTAAGGACCATATTCTTGTGTTGGAGGATGAAAAGGTTGCCCTTTAGAAACTGAGAACAATAGATTGCTTAATGCACCAAATAAAAGTAAGGAGCCAACCACTGACATTCAAGAGAAACTATAAAGTGAACGAAAAGATTCCAATAACAAACTTCTAGTTGAACCTGAAAATGCTAAGATACTTCAAGGAAACTTAGACAAGTCTAAGTTAGAACAAGAAAAGAACTTGAAATGGAAAAGGTCTTCCCAGATAATGTTCAAGCTGCATGAAAATCACAGTAACAATAAATAGGGTCTAGGACATACTAAGACTAAAACTCCCTACAATCCATGTAGCAAGTATGTAGACATTCTTGACAATCGCCTTTGCACTCACTGTGGAAATAATGGATAATTCAAGGAAACATGACCATCCAAAATCTAAGTATGCCTAAAAGATATTGCATATGTTGAGAAAAGAAAAACACGAAACCTGGTCCTTCACTGAAGGTTAATAAACTGCCAGGATGGACAAAAAAGAATGTTATTCATCCTTTTACTCATGGAAAGGGATCCAAGCTATTCAGGATTCCTAAATTAACCCATGAATTTGTTTTTGCAGGCTAAGGTGAGAGGAAGGAAAAATTGGTGGTATGCTGATAGTGATTGCTCCCACAACATGCCCGGAAACAGAAACTATATTTTCTTACTAAGAGCCTATCAAAGAGGGAGTGTGGGCTTTGTAAATGGAAAAAAGAGAAACATAATCGGCATAGTAAGGTAAGTAAGTCACACTCCCATTCTATAGACATTGTGCATTATATCAAATGATCGAAGCACCATTCCTAAGTGTGTCTCAGATGTGTGACAAAGGGAACCGAGCTCTGTTTACCTCTAAAATATATATGGTGACAAATGAAAACTCAGGAAACTTGGTTTTCAAAGGAAAAAAGCATAAAAATGTTTACAAAGCTGACATCATGTCTGTACCGAAAAATGAACTTTTGTGACGCATGTGTTAAAGATAAGCAGGTCAGATCCACATTCAAGTCTAAAAAGGTGGTAAGTACCTATCGACCTTTGAAACTACTTCACATGGACTTATGTGGATCAATGAGGGTCTAGAGTAGAGGAAAATATAGATATTTTGTAATTGTTGATAATTATTCTAGATTTACATGGACAATATTTCTTGCAACTAAATATGAAACTTTGAGATGCTTCTGACTTTTATAAAGAAACTACAACAAAAGATGAATAGTCATGTTGCTAGAATTAGATATGACCATAGAACTGAATTTGAAAATGCTAAATTCCTTGAATTCTGCATTGAAAATTATAATTTTTATGTCCCTAGAACCTCACAGCAACATGGTGTTGTTGAAAGAAAAAATAGGACTCTAGAGAACATGGCCAAAACTATGCTAATTAGTAGTGGTCTCCCAAAGACTTTTTGGGTTGAAGTTGTAAAGACTGCATGATATATTATAAATATATGCATGATTAGGCGAATAATTGAGAAGTCCCCATATGAGTTACTTAAAGGCAGAAAACCAAATGTAACCCACCTAAGAGCCTTTGAAAGCAAGTGTTTTGTATACAATAATGGGAAACAGGCTCTAGAAAAGTTTGATGCTAAATGGAATAATGGTGTTTTTCTAGGTTACTCACCATAAAGTAAAGCTTATAAGGTGTATAATAAAAGAACAAAATGTGTTGAAGAAAGCATTCATGTAATCTTTGATGAATTTAACATTTTATCTAAGAAAGGTACACTAGTTGCGGATAATGGTGAGTTTGGCCCAGCTGAAAATCATGAGGAGAAAACAACCCATGAAGTTCTAGAAGCTGATGTAGAACAGGAACAAGAAGCAGGCCTTTCAAAAACGGCTCAAAAGGTATCATAGACAGAGGGAATAGCCAAAGAAACTCAAAGATGAAAATATAGCACCTGCTCCCCCTACTAATCATGAAGGAAACACTAAGACTCAATGATCTCATGCCAGGGGAGGGAAAAATCAATGCTACCATCCTTTGACAAATGTGCTACTCATATTGACTCTGGGACTATGAGAAGATCAAAATTCAGGAATATGATTGTGTTCGCAGCTTACATATACATGGTGGAGCCCAAGAACATCAAAGAATCTCTTGGAGACATAGACTGGATAGTGGCCATAAAGGAAGAATTAGACCAATTTGAAACAAGCAGAGTTTGCACCTGGTTCCTAACACAAAAAGTGATATAAAAAATGATGTGTGATAGGCTCAAGCAAATACTGCCTTGTATGATCTCGGAGAATCAAACTGCATTTGTAGCATGTAGAATTATTGCACAAAACATACTAATTTGCCAGGATCTAGTGAGGCTATACAATAGAAAGAATGTGATAAAGAGCTGCCTAATAAAAATTGATCTTCAAAAAGCATATGACTCTATGGAATGACATTTGTGGAGGAAATGTTACATGCTTTGAACTTCCCAGCAAGGTTCATCAAATGGATCATACCCTGCATATCGACTCCCCAATATACAATTGCAATCAATGGAGGATTATATGGAAAGATTATAAGGAAAAAAGGGAATTCGACAAGGGGATCTTGTATCACCTTTAATGTTTGTTATATGCATGGAATATCTAACAAAAACACTGAAGCTGGTTACACAACAAGAGGGATTTGAATTCCGCACTAAATGTCGTAGCATCAAGCTGAATCACCTTTGTTTTGCAGATGATGTTCTTCTGTTTTGCATAGGAGATTATCACTCAATCATGTTAATGCTCAGAGGACTGAAGACCTTTTCATAGGCATCAGGACTAACTACCAATGCAGGGAAATCAAACATTTTGAGTGTGAACATGAATATGCAACTTGGAAGAATTATGTGAGATTACTGGCTACCAAAAAGGACAGCTCTCATTCAGCTACATCGGAGTCCTTATTACATCAAGGAAGATATCAGTTGTAGACAGTGAAATATTTGTGGACAAACTGACTGCAAAATATAGGGATCAAGAACACTATCCTATGCTAGTAGAGTGCATCTGATAAACTCAGTATTAATAGACACACGTGTGTATTGGGCATCTATCTTTATACTACCTAGAGCAGTCCTGAAAAGAATAACTACTATATGTAGGAATTATCTCTGGGATGGGAAGGTGAACACGAATAGAGTACCATTGACAGCCTGGGATCGATCTGGTATGTAGACCAAAAAAAGAAGGATGGCTAGGAGTTACATAATGTGTGAGCTGTAATGATGCTTCTATAGGAAAATATCTTTAGAATATTGCGCAGAAAGCAGACAACCTATGGGTAAAGTGGGTTAATCACCTTTAAATAAGAAAAGAATCTTGGTGGGACTATAAGCACCTCAGAACCACAGTTCGTAATTGAAGAAGATATGCCATATCAAAGATTAAATGGCAAGTGGGTGCGTGAATAATCACTGGATCTCTTAAGGTGGAGAATACACGATCAAAAGTGGATATGAATGGCTAAGGGGAAGTTAGCCACCATGGCAACATCGAGCTTGGGTGTGGAACAACTTAAATATACCCAAGCATAGCTTTATATGTTGGCTAACCATGCATGGAAGACTACAAAGAAAGAACAACCTTGCACGAATAGGAGTAAGTCAAGACGGCCGGTGCGAGTTATGTGGTCAAGCAACAGAGACCATATCCCACTTGTTTTTTGAATGTCACTTCTCCAAAGCATGCATTACTGAGACACTACAATGGCTGAGGATAGGAGTGCAGAACATGGAACTGATGGTCTTTGGAAAAGAATTGCAAAAATTGTAAAAGGACGACTAAGGAAAAACTTTGTATTTGCC